>JAYMFT010114970.1:0-13412 GCA_038088735.1 Panulirus argus
AGGGGCCAAGTGAGGATTTTCCCTCTAAGGCTCAGTTCTCTGTTCTTAACGCTACCTCGCTAATGCGGGAAAAGGCAAATATGTGTAAGATATATATATATATATATATATATAGATTGAGTCATTTTGCCAAATTTTATATAGATTGTATGATATGAGAAAAAAATAAGAGGATTGTAGATCTTCATTTTTAAGTTTTCTTTTTTTCAGCAAGAATCAGCCACGCTACGAAGGCAATTTACTCTTAATGAGAGCCTACCAGCCTTTATATTTGATCCCAGTCTGGATGCTAGACAGAGAGCCAAGCTCTTGGAAATTGAAATGAATGAACAAGCCAAGACAGTAAATGACCTCAAGATGCTTGGAGCTTCTGCATCCACCATTGAACAGGAAATGCGAAGGCTGCAAGAACTGGAAGCAGTAGTGTTCCATGATTTCCGTAGGGATGTGATAAAAAAACTCCGTCGCCAGAGTGTGAAAGCAACATCAATGAAGGATCGCCTTGGGTTAGGGCCCAAATCTCATCTCAGATCAAAAAGCTTCAGGGTTCCTTCACCTACTGTTGAGGTGAAAGAACCACCAATGTGAGTGATTCTTGACATTTGATATTATAAAGAGATATTGATCATTACAACATTAATTTTAGCATTAGTAATAGCTCATCATTGAGGAACTCTTATATATGAATGTAGAATTTTGACCATTAGTATGTGTCTAGGACATACCAAACAAATGTGGGATCCAGGTTTATTAGATATACATAAATGCAAAATTCAGAGTATAAAGGTCAACCCAAGAGGGTTCAGTTATGGGCATGGGGCCCCATCTCAAATTTTCTGTATCATACAATTTTTTTTTCACTCAGCTTATTCCATTTATCTATAACTTTTATAATATAATAGCTCTACACGGCTTTCCATGCATGTTACTGTCTTAGTTTCTGCTTATTTAGTGTACTGTTCACTCAACATTTTCATTTTGATTTATAAAAGTCAAAATTGTGATCTTGTCTCCCCTGTCCCAACTCTCTTACAGTGTAGCTAGACTTATGGCTGCCATCCTGCCTTTGTAAATTGGCTATATTAATTCTTTTACCTTATTTATTACCTGCATTGGACCTTTTGTATGAGATTTACATGTTTCTCAGAAATTCAGGCTTTCCGGTAATGTAGATTTGAAATATCTTTTTACTGGGAAGAAGGGAGAAAGAATCCTACTTAAAGAGAAGAACATAAGGTAGACACAATAGATAGAAGTAGTCGATAGGAACGTTAGTGGGAGCCTCTAGGAAAGTTTCACTAGAGTTGCCCTCTGCCAGTGGCCTATTATGGGTGAGGCACAAAAGGCTAAGAAGTTGCACTGGGGTTCACTAGTTAAAGAGACTCTTTTACCATGGCCACCCACTTGAGGAAGTTCCCAGAGGGAGCAGGCATCAGATATATAGATAGACAGATAGAATTCTCCTTCCAAAACATTTTCTTATTCCCTCTGAAGTTTGCTGATGCTCACACACACCTTCTCTCACTTACCCTTTTTTTTTCACCCCCTGCACCTTCCTCTTAACCTCCTTCCACTTTGCCTTGTACATCTCCCAGTCACTTGCACACATTCCCTGTAAGTAATGCCAATAATTTTAATGCTATTATACCTGGAGATTATATACATCTATTATATATATACTTAATTTTCTCTAAATTTCAGAACTGGAACTATCATATTAGCACCCTGTTCTGAACTAGATTTTTCCTTCAAGGATGACGGTACCCTAATGAGATTGGTTTTTCCTGTTGTAGGAGTTGTGGAAGTCGTGGTAGTATTGACCAAGCATCAATAAGTGTGGATAGCTCACCATGCCACACTGCCAATGATGCTACTGCTCAGAAAGTCAAGTTTGTGGATGGATCTTCTCATGGGTGAGTTATGTGCATGATATACTGTATTATGATACTGGAAGTATCAAGTTAAAAGAGTTATATCAAGATAGGTCATTGTTCAACATGACATTATACTGGAGAAGTATTTTTTATCGAACAAGTTAGCTTTGTTGCTTATTGAGTACTTGTTTTTTTAATTTACAATCAAGAAAAAATTTCCACTGCAGTATACATTACCTTAGATTTCTTTTGGTTCTCAGGGTGTTAACATGATATACTTCCTCCTAACATTTATTTTGTTTTGCCAGTTCACCATAGTGTTTTATTTTCCCTTGTCCTACCAGACGACACTTGTCCTTCACCAGTGGTTCATCAGATTCTTACCCAACGGATGAGATTGATAATGGTGATGTGTTCCTAACAACACCAGGGCATATACGAACTCCCACACCCACCAATGTATCTGACACAGAGACGGAAACTATAACTATCACCAATTTCAGGTATTCACATAAATATTTACCTTACATCTTCATTACAGATTGTTTTAGATGATCGTACATGACTTTGATCTTCACTAATTTGTTAAATATTGGTTTGTAATGCTCTTCATCACTAAGAAGGAGGAACTAATGTTGAAATTAAACTATGAATTAATGAATAATCTACTTGTGTCTGATATCTTGTAATGCTCAGTCTTTTGACTTTAGTTGGATCAAATATATACATCCTCTCAAATCACTCACATGTATCCTCAGCTTGTGCCCACTCAGCTAAGTGAGCTGAGGCAAACACACAATTATAAGCCCTCCTTTATTTCTATCTTCAATACTGAGTTGAGCCTTGTAGTAAGTCAAACTTATCCATTTTCATCTCTACCTGCACACTCTTAAACCAAGCAATTAGTGTACTGTCAGGGCAGGAAAAAGAGAGTTGTTAGATATTCTGTGCTATGCTAAGCTTTTTTTCAAGGCTTTAGTTTTACTATTTGTTTGAAGAGGACTCAAGAGGAGAATCATATGTGAGATAGGCCTTAAAAGAAGAAATATCATCATGGCAATTGTGTTGAGCTGAACAAGTTCTTTGAGAGTATAAATTGGAAAGGGAGTTATATAATCATGATATATGGCAATGTGATTGAATTTTTTGTGAAATCCACACTAGAGTCAGAACATGGGTACCATTGGGTGCAAATTAGAAGAGAAAGGTAAAAAAGTGAGTTGCATGGTTCATTAAAGTATGTCAAAAAGCAAAAGAGTATAGAGAACGGACAAAAGTCCACATCAAAGTTGGACCTTGATTGAAACAGTCTGATAAATGTGCGATGAAATTTATTGCCAGTAATTGTAAAGTGATAAGGATGGGACAGTGAAAGAAGGCCACAACAGAATTATTACCTCTCGGTTAATGAGCTGCACGACTGTGTGCGTAACAGGGACCTCTTGCAAGAGCTCCACATCAAGGGTATTGTAAAAGAAGCAGACTATCTGCTGGTAAGTATTAGAATCACATTATGTTGGAATTTTGCTTACTAATCCAGTCAGATTTTCTGATCTCGAATTTCCTAGTTTACTAGGAGCTAAATCATTTTGTAGAATAATTATTGTTTCTGCTTGTCATCCAGATGCTAAAGCTATTTTGCATCTATTATTCTAAATGTTGAGGCTTAAGTTTGCTTTGTGAAGAAAGCAATCTCAGAGGAGTAATAATACTCCATGTTGGGATGTATCATATCCTAATTTAACCAATTTAACATTTGTGTGAATTACTGATTATGGATTTTATGTCCGCAGCAGTGACAACATAGGTAGTACAGCGAACAAGAACGTTGGTGGTCTGACAGGCCTAGTGTCAGTGCTAGATAATGATGTGACTCAGAACCCTGCTAATGTTAGTTACTTCAGAAATGAATGTAATCAGGGGGGTGGTGACAGTGGCAGCACACCTGGAACAGCAACAGCACCTCTTTCAGGCCACTCTAGCACTCACAGTTCAGGTAAAAGTTTTGATACAATGAATTACTTGCACAGTCTTCTTTTGCCTAATGTTACTAAGTCTACAAACTTCATAACACTCTTCACTAATTTAGATTCCTGCCATGACTTTATTTTGAATGAGGAATTCTTAGAATGTATCCCTTGTACATAGGAAAGAATGCCTGTATTTTCTTTAATTCCTTTTCTTTGTTGCCATTCTCTTCTCTTTAAACAATAGTTCAGGGTCGTTCAACCTTTCTTAATACAGTTATTCATATATTTCATTCACTCATTGTGGCAGTGTATCTGAATAAACCTTCCATTATTTCTATGTCTTTCATGTAACATCATGTTAACTATTTTTTTATGAAAATAACATTCCAATTTTTATTTGCTGTTAGTTCATTATTCTCATTTTGCTTCTCATTCTTCCCATTGAGTGTTTCTCATTGATTAATAACTCTTTAGTTGCTCTCTTTCATACTCTGATCCACTTTGTACAGCTGGAGAGTGCACACCAAAATCTGAGCATTATACATGACAGCTGAAAACTTGTGTACAGATATTATCATTTTTTTGGCTGTCTTGGATGCTAACTCACAAAGGCAGGAAAAGCTATTGGGTTTAAAGAAATAAATTCATCCTTGTTCTCTTTGTTTTGTAAAACTAAAGTCTCCAGATGGTATTGCTGTTTATTGATGTTTATCTATTCATATTATTCATAGCTGCCCCAGAACCCCTTTCTGAAAGGGTCCTAGTGTTCCTGTTGCGAGAAACACCATGCCACAATCATAGCTTGGAGTGCTGCTCTGAGTTGCATCACATTCTTGGCAGGAAGCATAGAAAGTTACCAATTAGGCTGAAATGTTATTTGCATAGTGTGTAGGTCATATTTTCTTCACATCATTGTGTTCTGTTCATGTAGTTATACATCATGTCAATCTGCAGGGCCTATCACTCCAGGTGGCCTTGGGTCAAGCAGCTCAGGTACTGTCAAGCCTTTGGATCCTAGCATTGACCTGGAACTTGATGTACGGGTGTGCATCAGCTCTGGGATGTGTAACCTCTACACTAAGTGTGTCTCTAGGGAAGAAGAAAAGAGGTTAGTAACTCATTTGTTCTATTACATTTCCATGAGTTCAGGTAAACACCCTAAGGATATGAAAGTACAGGATAATGTAAAGGATACCACATTTGATGTAATATTAGATATATTTGAAAGGTACTTGGCAAAGGGAAGAAAATTTTGAATTCCTTGCCATTGCTGGTACCGGTAAGGGTCATGATGTGTTGCTGTAGTTAAGTATAATGGCAGATAAGAATGCTGACTAATAAATTAGAAAGTAGAGTTGGCTATAATTCTGACTTTTAAAGATAATTTTCATTGCTGTTATCATGGCAGCAAAATCTGTCAGATTGGAATGTATACACCATTAACTTTAGTTGTGATAATTGTGTGTATATCGTTATCTCTGACACCCATTTCCTCCAGGAACTCCTTGAAGGAAATGGCCTCAGCAAAGTTTCCATGACTGGTGAACTCTAATACCATTTCTTAGCTTTAAGTGCCTCACCCTTAACAGGCCCCTTGGTAGAGAGCACTGTAGTGCAACATGATTACTTATATTCACATACCGTGAACAAAATATTAATATGAATTTTGATAGAAAACATTAAGCATACCATTGTGCATCCATATTCAGGTAGTAAGTGCAGCTATTTAAAAGTAAAAGCATTGATACAAATGAAATCTTTTGTGTAGCAGAGTTGTAATATCGCAGGAAAGTTACTAAGAATGTGGTTAACTCAACCACTCACTGTGATGTATACGTAAACCAGATTATGGCAAGAATTTTCTCTTTTGTTCCATATGAAATTAACACTTAACACATGACTGAAAAACTTATTATTTATGTAGTGTATGCTTCATAGATGAATCATTTTAACTGTCAGATGACCTGAAATCTTTAACAAAGAGTCTACACCTTTCTTCTAGATATTTAACCTTTTCAGTCCTGCTTAGTAGAGTCGCAACCCCAATTTGCTGTGTGTTCAGAAGTTTCATGTAGATGCCAGATGTAATTTGCTGTTTTAGCTGCCATGCAGAAATGTCACATGGCCCAATTACCCTGATAAGACCATAATAGGAGGACACAGTACACACACCCTGCCTGGGCCCAGCCCTGCTACACAGTGTAAACAAATGAGATTGTATAGGATTTAAAAGACAGTAACAACCAGCTGTCATATTTGGACATATGAGGAGACCATGAAGGATGATTTTAGATATATTAGAGGAAGTCTCAGTTTCCAACCATTGCAGAAAAAATTGGAAGCCGCAGTTGATGAGTTAGTTTTGAATGACAGGGATGTGCCAAGATTTAAATATCTAAGCATGACACCAAGTTTTAAATGTCAGTGTCACACTGTTTCAAAATGACTGTGGTTGTTTAAGTGGCTTATATTTTTTAATGTTTAATATATCAGCAGTTCAACAGTTATGAGACTTTTGCTTCTGTAGATGGAAGAGACAACTTTTTTAGCATTCTCTGGAGTGGAATGTCTAAACATGAAAAGGCATTATTCAACTTCTGTATGTTGTGGTAAACAAGAATCCTAATTTTATCATCAGGAATGAGTGTTAAATTCATTCAAAGCAGCAGGATCTCAATACTTTTTTATAATTTCTTTTGTAATAGTATTAGGGTGTGTAACACAGGAGTATAGTCATTGTAAGCTTTTATTTCTGACAGAATGAAGAAGGAACGAAGTTTCTCAGGAGGCATATCTGAGACTCCCAGTAGTCCTGGCTCTGTTCGTAAGAAAAATGAAGGTCGGCCCAATTTATCAACAAGTAAACTTCGAGCACCGCCTCCACCCTCCCTGTCAGTTTCAGCAGACACTGTCTTTTATATCCCAGGTCTTGATGTCAAGGTTAGTTGTAGATTTCAGAGCATTTGCTGTTTCACAGATATTGTCAATGATAGTACCCTGTAAGGATATCCAGCATACCTTGGACATAATTGAAGCAAGATGTTACAGGCAGAAACCTCTTTCAACATAATCAGTAATGCACATCTGTGAACATTCACCTGTATTTAGGCATTTTTTCACACACACACCAGCAAAGTTAAAGGTTTCCAGAAGAGAGATTGCTAGAGGGACTTTGGATGTTGGTGAAAGGAATGGAAAAAGATGTCTACCAGAGGAATTGGGGTTCTTGAAGGAGACTAGTATTGCAGTTGCTTGAGCTCTGTCTCACTGGTGTTGGACTAGGCTCAAACTCTTTATAACAGCAATATGGATTTGAATATACATACAAAGAAATCTGAACAAAATCACCGAAAACATCAGAAACTTAAGTCTAGAACCAGCAATGTAGTGTTAAACAAAGGAAAGTTTGTTAGAAAATAAAGCCCTTTTTAAGAGGGCTCCTGAAATCATGATATTACCCTTGAGTCATGATATCAGGTAGTGCTTCCTTAGGCAGTTGTGTTCTACAACTTCTTTCATATTCACCTAATACCTGAGACACCCTTTTCATAAAAGCATCCTTCTTAGAGCAAAACCCACCAATGCACCCTGGCAAATCCTACTCCCACAGCCTATGATGATATTAGAAATGTTTTGAATTATTCTCAAACAGGTGGTGTTGTGGTGTATTTTCATGAATACAAATACCATTTTACAACACATTAATGTATAGAGAATATATCATTGCTCAGGAATGGGCTGCAACCTGACAAGCCAAATTCCTTTGAATTAAGAGTATGGAGAAATTAGTTTCTTTCTTTTAGGTACATTATGAGTCACGCAATATTCATGAAGAGACTCCGGTAGGAAGTGGTAGTGGTGTGTTTGGTGCTGGTCCAAATATGCAGCCAGAGGGATCTGGCTGGTCTCCTGCTGGCACAACAGGTGGCACCAGTTCTCGCAAGAGTGGCATCAGCAGCGGCGGCATCAAGCGAGCCTCGTTATTCACATGGTTAACCTTGCAGAGCATACAAAGAGAAACTACAGTGAGCCCGAACATTCTAGAGTTCTTAGAGTTGGCTCTAGAGCCACTACCAGTACCAGAACCACAGCACAAGTCACCTGCCACTTCTCAAGGTAATGCATACTAATAGTGTTCATATGAAAATGAGTCAAGTATAGTCATTTAGTATCATTAATAATAAGTATGTGTCTTTATTCATATGTTTGCATATCATAGCTCAGAGGCTTGTGAAAAGCTCCGGTAATCTTAAGGATCCTTTTTCCACTAAGACTTTTTAAAATGCAAAATTGTCAGAGCTTGTATGTTTAGTAAAAGTGCATAAACACTTTACTGATTGGTGGTAACCTTTTTATGAGTTTGCAAAAATATGAATTACCCTCCATGCTTTTAGGTATAGTATAACTCACAATGAGTATACTTTCATGTACTCATCCTCAGACAAACTATCTGGTGATGGGTAAGTCACATTAGCATGTGTAAGAAATGGAGAAAGTTTATTTCAAGGGTGAGAAGTTATTCTGCAGTGAGTATTATGCTGTTATGGATAGAGCTTAATGTCCTTTTTCTCTCTTCTTCATATTTGGCTTGTTGGCTATTGGGATCCATTTTTTTTAGAATTGCTGTGGCTGCATATCAGTTTTAAGCCTATTGACAATGTTACATTCTTACTTGACCCTGGAACATGCATGAATAATGGAATATATTGAATGTACAATTATTAAAAGCTTTATTACAGTATCTAATGATCCCAAAACACAATTTTCACATCAGAATCCTTTTCAGCATGAAAAATATTACCGTATTATACTGTGATTCTAAAGCAAATCAATTTTTTGAAGAAAACTGACAAAAACTGCAGGTAATAGTTCAGGGTGTTTTTTTAAGAGAATGAACTCTTTGTTTCAAACTGGAATATAACAATGAAAGTCTTCTTTCCTTGAAACGAGGATAGAAAATGTTGAAAAACACCGCTTTGGGTTGACATATAGCGTATAATTATGAAGTTAATGTCCAACCTTTTTACAAGTATTTGTTTATTACTTATTGATGATTGACAGTAATAATAATTATTGATGAAAATATGAGTAAGATTGAGTTGTATGTATATTTGATTCAGTCTATCAGTTCATAAAAAAAGAAATTTTTTCATGCATGGTGATGGGATTTCACACCCTACCTTGCCATTCAAGGGTTAATAGATGTGATTGGGTGATTCAGCTTTTTTGCCTTTCATGGTAATGATTTGAAAATTTTTAATGAATTTTATATTGAACAGAACCTGAGCCAGTGTTCAATGTGGATGTAGACACTTCAGGGGCTGCTGGTAGTGGAGGTGTGCCATATGTATATGCATCTTTCCCTGTTGATGTGGTTGTTTACTTCCACATGCAGCCATCAACTATCAGGTATATCTTAATTTTCATGATAATTAGTGCATATACATATACTGTAGATATGTCAAAACATGATGATATACATGATTTTTGTTTCATCACTTTTCTGCATATCACTCATACCCATACCTTTATGTATAACATACTTCCTCATGCTACCTCTTCATCTGATTCTTTTGTATTGAAACTGTTTAGATTTTATATAATTTAAAAACTAAGCTATGTTCTGTTGCAAGAAACAGGTTTATAAGTGATACTGAAAGTGAAGTAGAAAGGAAATATTGATATATGCATCACCAGCATCTTTCTGATTTAAGCTAATAGACCATGGAAAGAGAAACAGAATGATTCATGCAGAGCTGTCATCAGACTATGTTAGTGGCCAACTCTAAACAGTATATGTACTTTTACCTCTTAACCATAGCATATATATTTTTGAGGACCTGACACATAGTTACAGATACACTTGGTGTTGGTGATGAGAAAGCATGGTAGTAAAGCATTTTCTTTTTTGCTCAGTCATACTTACTTCTTGCATACCCATGTTTGTCATACATCTTAGTTTTGTCCATCTTTATACATCTCCATGGTTCAAACCAGTGTTTTCTCAAGCTTCATATTCATGCTTTTTCATTACTCATCCTACTTAATATTAGTCACCGAACCCAGGCAAATATAACACACACTGCATTTCATTGATTGGTTTAAGTATCTCTATTTTGCCTTTGATGTAGAAGATAGCATTTCATAGTAATAAAGTATTATGAGGAAGATAATGACGTATTTAAGCTCTAGGGACATTTTAAGATTTTTGAAATGTTATTCACTCCTTTATACACAAAGCTTGCCATTTCATTCATGACCATAGACCTGCCAATTTCATTTCCCCCATTAACAGCATTTTGTGTTTCAGAGATATGGTTTTTAAGTTTTCAGTAAATTAGCATTGTGAATGATATGGATGGGTCTTGTTATACAGTTGATATTAAATTTAATGATCTACATTGCAGGTTTTCATGCCAGCCAGTGTCACGTGTGGAGTGTCTTTTGCAGCTGCCGTCCCTCAACCTTGTCTTTTCCTCCAAGAGAGCTGAAGATGGGTGAGTACATTCTAACACACTAAATTGTGTATTGTGGTAAGTTTTGCTATTACAGTGCTATATCTACCATTTTCTCTTGTTCTTTTTGGTTGGTCATTACAGTTAAATTCTTAACAGATCAATGCCAGACTTGGGCAGTAAGCTCCAGGCAACTATTGGTGGATTAAGTGTAACGGGCGTCTTGGAAGACTTCTCTCTGTATGTTTTCCATCCATATGGAGGAAAACAGCGTGGCACCTCAGGAGCTCCCTACTTGGCAACCTCACCCTTGGGAGCACTCACAGACAGTGAACGGAAGGACTCCCTCAGTGTCATGGTAGAATTTGTCAAGTTTCACATTTCCAGATCACGTAAAATTAACTTCAAGCCAGAAATCAGTACCAAAGTGAAAGCATCTAATGCTGCAGACTCAGCCAAGGCTATCATCCGGTTCTCCAGTGAGTTGTACACCTTATTCTAATGTATAATATATTACAGGCAATCATAAGCTTACTTCTATATCCAAACTTTCATTACTACCATTTTCCATTTACACAATCATGTACTAGAAACAATCCTCCTGAACTTCTCTGGTAACTCATTCCAGTTTTATGTTACTCTGCTTTAACACTGACTTGTATTCTGTTCTAACATTTGATTCCAGTATTATCTTTACATGGACAGAAGTCAAAAATTGAACACAATGGCATAGGAGTATGACATAAAACACATGTATATAAACATATACCAGCTGCTTTGAGGTGATATAATGTCATCCATATGGGCTGATATCACTCATAAAATCAGAGGTACCTTTGAGGGAGTTCTAGTTGGAACAGGCATCAGAGATATTGATAGATAGGTAGTCCTACTACATCTTACATATCAAGGATATGCATGCATTGGTGTTAGATGCAATCTTCAGCACTAAACTAGACATTTACTATCTTCAGAGAGCCTACGATGATTTAATGGAGTGCACACTGAATATATATGAGTCATAATTACATCAGGCAACTTACAGCAGATAGTCAGGCATATAGTTTTGGGAGATAACTGAGCATGTTCATGGACTTTCTACAATAGTGTGTTCAAAAGCATCACAATACAGGGAGTCATTGTAACTCTGAAAGCATCCAGGATAACATCAATCCTACTAAAAAGAAATTTCTAAATTGAATTGTTGCTTTTGGCATTAAACATTTTAAGAAGTATATTTATATCATCAATTTTTTCACCCTCAGAAATTGTGACACCCATACAGGTGAAACTCTCAACAGAACTGAGTGAACATTTTATCATGTGAGAATTTCCTGTACAGATACTTAGCTTTCCCTGATATATCAGAAATGAAAGAATATGCTTTTATCTTTATATATAAATTTTTCTTAAGTACCATATCTTCCCTTCCACTGGTTCATTGCACCTATCACCCAGGTAGAATGGATTAAAATAACGTTATTTTCTCGAAAGGCAGTTCTTTACTGAATCCACAGCTGGAATGGAAGTTTACAGAGCAGGAGAGACACTGGTTAGTGTGTTGAGTAAGCCTGGTAAGTTTTATGGAAAGTGGTAATTGAGAGGACAGTGGCCTGAACAGAACTTCAGATTGGGTTGGAGCAATGTAGCTTCAGAAATGGTAAAGGATGTGTAGACTGGGCAGTTGTTTTGAAGACTTTGTTTAGGAAATACTTAGAGAACAAAAGGGATTTTTGTGTGATATTTATGGATCTGAAAATAGCTTCATATGGTTACCAAAACAACTTAGTATTGTAATCTTAATTCTCTTCCCTCAGCCATTGTGGACATAGGGGCAGCACATTT
This sequence comes from Panulirus argus, assembly GCA_038088735.1. NCBI lineage: Eukaryota > Metazoa > Arthropoda > Malacostraca > Decapoda > Palinuridae > Panulirus > Panulirus argus. The sequence goes on from JAYMFT010114970.1 coordinate 12,145, forward strand.
CAAGTATGACATGAGGAGATTGACAGAAATTCTAGCTTTCCCTCGAGCCTGGTACAGGAGGTCTATTGTGAGACGATTGTTCTTAGGAGACTTCACCGGTGGTGCAATGTCTAGTGAGTGGGATGAAGCCAGCCCAGCAGCTTCTTCAGGAGAGTCACTTCCCAGTCATAATGTGCCACCTAAACGACATTCTTCAAGGTTATTTTTTCTTAATGTTGTATGCTGTAGCTCATCTCATGTCTGTAAAAAATTGATTCTTAGATGATTTTACTTTTACTTTGTATCTTAGATGATTTTACTTTTACTTTGTATTCTACTTTAATAATTAATGCTAATCTTGATAGATTTTAGATTCATTGCAGGAAAATACTTCTGCATCTTACATATCAAGTTGTTTTTTCATTGTATATCTTTAAGTTCACCCAAAAGTTGTTACATTCATTATTATGAATCCTAGGTTATGACCTCCATTTCTCCAAGAAAAATATTGTACCACATGGATAAATGGAGTAAAATGAATGAGAACGTGGTTATTGCAGACAGCATACATAATTTTAAGAAGTCTTATGTTTGTAAAGAATGTTGAAGAGATGGAACCCCATCCCTGTTTAGTACAAATTGGTAATTACAGAGCCTTATGAATAGTAAAGGAAGAGCATATCACATTTTGCATATTTTCTGTGTAGTTGATTTTTGTCATTGGAAGTGATGAATGTCTCTCAAAACCTAGAGAGATTGTTTCCAGAGAAAGCTTTGTCTGCCACTATAGGGGAGTCCTCCATCTTTCTTTTGTTTGTCTTGCCATTTGTTTATAGGTTTATGAATTGAATATTGGAGCACTCAGGAATGAAAGAAGTCTTCTTATGCTATTCATCAGCTTAAATCATCTTCATCAGCTATACCTTGTAAGGAGGATGAGATTGTTAATGATAATGACTTACATGTAAGTCTGAGGTGTTCAAGAATGTGGTTAAGTTAATTCTTACAAAGAGCATAAGATTCATTGAGTAGGTATGCAAATAATTCATAAAGAATATTATATTGTAGCTGTCAGAATTTCCACCAATCCCCAAAGCAAGATACAAACATCAGATGGGATAGCCTAAACTTACAGAGATACAAAAAAAGGAACTGATTTGTTTCCTGATTCTCAGATATTATGGTGATCTTGCAAGGACCTATGTGTACTGGGTGGATATCACTCATATATATATATATATATATATATATATATTTTTTTTTTTTTTTTTTTTTTTTTTCATACATAT
>JAYMFT010114981.1:0-13412 GCA_038088735.1 Panulirus argus
AATGATAACAATACTGATAATGATAATTAGTTCAGGTGTCTATTCAGTTAAATTTATCATCATTGCCATTATCAACATCATCATAATAATAATAACAGTAATAATAGTAATAATAACAATAATGATAATAATAATGATAATAGTAATAATAATGATAATAATAATAATAATAATAATAATAGTAATAATGAAATAATAATAACAATCAACTTCATGATTAGATTAATCATCGGGTGTCCCTTGGCGAAGGGGTTAGCGAGCTGATGATCAAAATTAATCAGCAATATTTAATTAGTCCCTTCGTCTAATCCCCCTATAGAGATTAACCTTCCAGTCTGTGTCATGTCGTTGTAGATGTATGTCATTATGGATGAACCTCTGCCAGTTCCCAGCTCACGTGTGTAACTTTAAAAGGATATAAACATATGGGAAATAAATTTCTGTTTTCTTTGAGGAAAGGCAAACTTAAGTTGTTGAAATCTCAATCGAAATCATGACTATCCTGGAACTCTGTTAACAACGTGATATGAACCTTCTCTTGGAACCTCACACACCCAAGACCCTTCCTTCCAACATCCTCCCCACGTCATTCTGTCCTCTCAGAGTCAATAGTAAAGAGAGATAATCATTGCTTCCTCCCCAGCCGCCCTCTCCAGTTTAGCTTCCTCTCCTGCAACCATCCCAATATAGCTTCCTCTCCTCCCACCGTCTCTAATATAGTTTCCTCTCCTGCCACCGTCTCTAATATAGCTTCTTTTCCTGCCACCTTCTCCGGTATAACTTCCTCTCCTGCCACCATCTCCAGCACAAGAAAATCGGCATTCTATTTGTTCCTTTATTTCTGGCGTGTGACAGGGATTCTCGCGTACCTCCTCTGCCTCTTGACAGCCAATAAATCAAACAACACGAACAAGACTGAGGTGATTACCGCCTGATTTGGGTACCTTCCTTGACTGTCTCTGACGTTTGCATATTTCTTTACTGTTTCTTTATCTTCCAAGATGACTTCAGCCTACCTGGATTAAACATGGATTTTTTTTTTCAATTTTAGTGAATGAACCAGAGAAACATTATCGAATTCAAACTATATTAGATTTCGTGAGATTTTTCATGGCTCGTAAAACACACGCACACACATATCTGCCACCCTGACTATGAAGATGTACCCCACACGCAAGTGCTTGTCCAGAGCGTGGAAATATCCAGCCCACCCTGATCTTAAGCTCTTTTCAGATTAAGTAACTAGTTACTATCATGACCTCCCGGTTCTGTAATATCTATAAAATCTCTACTGGGTATTTTCAGCATGAATTCAATAAAAAGGGCGTTACTGTTATTATCACCATTATTGTTATAATCACTATCATTAATATCATTATTATTATTACACACACACACACACACACACACACACATACACACACACACACACACACATACACTGTATACCACATTATTACACAATTCTTCGCAGTGCCCTCCAATCTATCACAGTAATTAAATATCGTATATGAAACACGTTCTGCAGCTTCTGTAAATCCACATATGAGATCAAATATCACAGAAAACCCGGTAATGAATCTATGTCAAAAAACTGTAAGAGGAAGACACGCCGACGGACCTAACGTAACCTCAACATAATAATAATCCCAAATGAAGAGAGAGAGAGAGAGAGAGAGAGAGAGAGAGAGAGAGAGAGAGAGAGAGAGAGAGAGAGAGAGAGAGAGAGAGAAGAAAAAATGTGATGGAACAACAGTTCTTGCTAAGCTGCTGGACGAGATATTCACAAACGGGAAAAGCGTTGGATCTTCCACACCCCTTGTGGTATGTTATAACACAGGACACGAATCTTGTTAGCAACCAAAGCTTACGTGTAAACATGAACTCCTGCATTCAGCTAAAGCCTTTACTTCACGAACAAATCCTATTGAAGACAAGAGAACCCATTTCATCTTCCAGCAGCTGAATGAATAATCTGCTTATGAATTCTCTCTCCAGCAGGAACTCCGCCCTATGAAATGATGCCAGGCAAGTCCAGGGTCAGGAAGGTTTAAGGCCGGGCAGGTCCAGGGCCAGGAAGGTTCAAGGCCAGGCAGGTCCAGGGCTAGGAAGGTTTAAAGACAGGCAGGTCCAGGTCCAGGAAGGTTCAAGGCCAGGCAGGTCCAGGGCCAGGAAGGTTCAAGGCCAGGCAGGTCCAGGACCAGACAGGTCCAAGGTCTTGCACGAGTGACAGCTCTCATGCCCTCCATTCCCTCTCTTATTTCATTCCTTATCCTCCACTTCTCTAGTATATTGTATTTCCTCTCTTTCTTCCTGTTATTCACCATCGTCATTGTGGTCCAACCTTCAAGTTCCACACTGGCCATCGTCAACAATTACCTCCATCAATCACATCAGATTCATTTCTGTAACGGGTCATAAGTATTCATCATGATAGTATATCTACCACTCCGAGCAGGACTTCCATGAAGCATCAGCTGCACACCCATCACCTTACAGTTGCCCTACGAAAAATTTACAACTGTGTGCCTGCTACCACCTTATAGATACCCTTCCACCAATTCACAGCTGCCCTGCTACCACATTACAGTTCCCCTGCCACCACTTTACAGTTGCCCATCCAACGCCTTACAGATACTTTGCCACCGTGCGTAGTTCAGCACAGCTGCACGTCATGACTGGTGTTACCAACTGTCTGCCAAGACCACAACCACATTCATACGACAGCTTGTCTGTAAGTCAAGCATCCCCCCTGATAACTGATCATTAATATCCAAGCACCATCCTCTCCCTACCTTCACTTCCATCGTTCCCACGCACCACTGGTAGTACTATCCCGCCTCAACCACCAATACTGTCCTCACAGCCATCCACACCTGCCACATATAGTACCTCGCGTCCCTATCACTATCCTTTCACCACTATCCACTCCCAGGGCAGGAGACAGGCGGTGGCCCTCCAGCGGACCCTGCAACAAGTGGCCCTCGACACTTGGGCGTCGGTAGGCAGCAGGAGGCGGCGGTGTCGGGTGCAGACCTTCCCGGGAGCAGCTGCTCACACGCCACAAAGGGCAGGAGGAGCAGCAGGAGGCAGCAGCGGCTCCTCGTACCTCACACAGGCCCGCCACCAACAGCTGCACCACCTGCAGCAACTGCTGGGCTACCTATAGGGGAGAGAGAGAGAGAGAGAGAGAGAGAGAGAGAGAGAGAGAGAGAGAGAGAGAGAGAGAGAGAGAGAGACCCCTGAACCAGACGTGTGCTACAGAGAAAGCAAATTATTTGATTCACATGAGCCATAATACACAAGGTGCCGCTCGCATGATAAATTCTAGCATCTTGAAGACAATGTTCAGCGAGTCTCTGCATCTGTGCAATGTGTACTCCACATCAGCCTTCCCCTCTCGCACAGTCGTCTCATGAATGTGGAGGTCAATTTTCTTACCAAAACATTCTATTCTTTCTCGTTGGATCCAGGAACACGGACTGGCTGAAGTTCTGACCCCTTGAACAAGACGGTGTGAACCTTGAACACGACGGTTCGACTATGGGTAAGATGGCCTTGCCTTAGACCTGACCTATTTAAATCCGGTCAAATGTCAATCCATCAGACATTAGAGTCGTGACATCGTGTTCAAGGGTCATGCTCCTTCCGCACCATCATTCTTAATGGGTCGTAACGTCGTGTTCGAGCACTGAAACATTTGCCGCAAGTGTTCCGATCGAGCGAGACTCTCATTAAGTACCGAGGCCACAAAGGAAAGTGAACACAGGCTCTTGAGAGCGATAAACCCACCGTAGGACACCATCGCTGGTCTGTACATACGAAGGTCGCTGTAGAAGTACACAAAACACGTCTAAATGCAGAGTCCTACAACTCATCTCTGACGTAAAGAAGAGGACACGCTAAACGCCCACATGAAAAGCTGCACCAGTGAGCGACAGGGTCGAGTTATGGGACGCACGACGAAGAAATAGGGTAACTACTGGATGGTTAAATAATGAAGCCATATATCTCTCAGCACATAATACACGCTATCTATTTTTTATCCTTTTTTTCGGCGAAATGATCCTTTCACAGTATTATCTATTAACGTGGAATCTGAGGTGTGTGGGCATAATGGATGAGGGCAACAGGTGGCTGTGTCGCCTACCAACGTCAGGGTTGAAATAATGATGGGATGTGGGCCAACTCCTCCTCCCGAAGGTGCGGGCCTGTGCGCGCGCTCACTCCGGGCATATGGTCAGCATGTTCCTAGAGATGGAGGAGAGGGGGTGGGGGGCATGTTGGGGATTGCACTTATCTAACTGTAAATGAAAATACATGGTCACTGTAAATGTGGGCAGCATAAAGAAGTTTAAAAAGTTGTATTTAAGGCGGATATTCAGGCATGAATAAGGCAGAGACTTCTCTTTATGGATAGTCATTGATTGGAGTCACTAGTGGCGTGTGGCAGGGCTCTGTCATGGGACCAATGCTCTTTTTGATCTATGGAAATGACTTGTCAGAAGGATTGCTCTCGTACCTGAACATGTTTGTGGATGATGGCAAGGTCATGAGTACATGGATGAGTATTAAGCAAACTATTCAGAGCGTATATAATGCTAAAACTAGAGCTTGTTTGTCAAATTTGGTCGCCACAATTAGAGCACAAAGAAGTAATAAAAAGAGTTCAGAGGGAAACACCAAAAGTAGTATCAGAATTATAATTATGACACCTGAGTAAGAGTGAGAGGTTATACGCCACAAATATCTCCAGCATGGAAGAGAGAAGAGTAAGGGATGACTTGATCAAAACCTTTAACATTCTAAAACAGGTTGATTATGTCGAGTGAACAGTTCTACGAAAGATGCAAAAATGTAGCAACCATAGGCCATAACCAGAAACTAGGCAGGACTTGCTTAAAAAGATATAAAGAATAATTCTACAGTATCAAAGCGGTGGATGAATGGAGTAAGGTAAGTGATGAAATCTTAAATGTTAACAAGATATACAATTCTAATGAGATTTGTAATAGTAAATAAAATGGTATAAGAGACGGGACCCCACGAGTGGGCTCCCTTCCCGTACTGTACAAAGGGGTAATCATATAATACACTACAGACTCACTCATAGTCAGTAATCATTGATAAACCCAGCATCCTCTTACACTGATTTACCCCTGAAAACTCTATTTCATTGACTAAGTTGAAAAGGGGCTTAACATCGATCAATTAGCGTGGAGGAGCAGTAAACAAAGCTCTGATGGGTTCAGTCACTAGTCCATAGTATTTCATGATGAACGTTTACCATCTGTACAGCATTTATCACTTGTTCTCTGTCTGACGTATGTGTCATAATTGCCTTATGTATGATATGATTTTATGTCATTTGTCAAATGTAAGTTATCAGGAGTCATATGGATGATATGTCATAATCTGAATATGTCACAGGCATGTTAATCATACACAAATTCGTCAGGACTCCTTTTTAAAGGGATATTCTGTAGCAGAATCCGTGTGGTACTCCATACCTCTGGCTAAATTAAGGAGTGTCAGAGAAAAGCTGTACCGTCTGTTTTCCAAGACCACACGAGACAAGGCTGTAGACTTGGTAAACTCTTGTCTGCAAGGAACTTGCGAACAAGCCCCGCGGGCCGTGTTCTTTGGTCGAAATTTCACGGAATAAAATGTGCACGAGACGGCAGATGACGCAGCTACACCGTCGTCACCTGGTCTGCCAGAGTATCGTAATTACCTTATGATCAATAAGGATAACCAAGGGTCAATACCTTTAACACCTGCATATTCTGGTGTTTGTGACGGAGCAGGAGGCGCTGTGGCTTTTGCAAGGGGCTGCAACACCCACACAACACATGTACAACACAAGGGACATAAAATGAGTGGGTCACTCTTGTGGTTTACAGTTGACTCTGGTATGAGCATGTGACGCCTTAACCTCTTGAGAACGTCATTACGAACCTTAAGCAGAGCAGTAAGACTCTTGAGCACGATGGTTCACCCTCTGGGTATGACGACGAGAGGCCAGGGCATCATAACTAATCGAACCTTATGGTTACAGGGTCATACCGTCGTGCTAAAGGGGTAAATGAAAACTCGCCAACTCATAACAACAGTGAGGGTCCACAATTTCCCGTCCCTCTGCTCTACTTTCTATTACATGTCTGCAGCCCCTGAGCGCGCTCCGTCGCGACAGCCAGAGAGAAATTCTTGACTTAATAATTCACGTGCCTACATGGAGGCAGCGACCTTCACGCGGCCACAATGATGCCAGACAAGACGTGAAGGCGGTGTAGTCAACAACGGTGGTGGGGACGTGCTGTGGCTGCTGTCTCGCGCCCTACCGGACGGCCCTCGGAGGTGGCAACAATGCTGGTGTTTCAAGGAATTCATTATCAGGAATATTGGGGTGCATATTGGGGACTCCCGCCGAGGAGCGTCACCACCAGGAGCAGGATCGGGGCTGTGAGAACACGTCGTCTTCATAATTCAGTTGGAGAATTCTGGATGAAATATGAGTAAGCCAACCATACTAAAGGAGGCTTCATTCGGGCATTGCTTTATATATATATATATATATATATATATATATATGAGACGGGACTGTCCGAGTGTGAATTTAAATGGGAAGAACCTGGTGTAAAGTGGAACGCTTTCGGTACGTGGAAGTGGACCTGGCAACGAATGGAAACATGGAGGTTGAAATAAGTCAATGGGTAGATTGGGGTCTTGGGTGCGTTAAGGAGAGTGTGGAAGGAGAGGACAGCGCCTGTCTGGACAATGATGGGCATGTTTAAAGGCACTGTAGAGCTGACAGTGTTGTGCAATTATAATTCTGGGGAGTTTAACACAAACAAAAGGAAGATGTATATGTGCTGGAAATGAAATGTCTGGGGAAGAAATGTGACGGAAGACGAAATGATCGGGTATGGAAAAGTATCATCAGATAGGTAACTGAGAAGGCCAGCCAGGGTGTGAAGAAGTGGTTCCATCATATGGAGAAGATGAACGAAGAAAGACAAAGAAATAAGATATGTGTATCAAAAGCGAGAAAGCAAGAGGTAGAAAGAGAAACGAGAAGATGATAGGATGAAGTAAAGAAGGCTTTGTGCTGTCGGAACGTGATCTACATGAGGGCGAGAGTCGTGTGTGGGATAAAAAGAACTAGAGCGATGTGGTATATGGGAGTCAAGGGTATCTGAAGTGTATCTTCGGACTCGGGTAAATTATACCTGACAGCTAGATAATATTTGAAAAAAGCAAGATAATGAAATACGACATCTGGAACAATGATAGCATACAAGTGAAAATGACAGTGTAATAAGCAAAGCAGATGATTCTTTTGATATTCACAATTTGTCTACATATAGAATTAATGAAATAAACTCTGGAGTGAAATAAAGACCCTCACCTCAAAACTAGGAGATGAAATAAAGAATGTAGGAATGGTATATCATATTGTCACAGACCTTAATACTCTACCCATCTAGTGGTCATGGTGGTTGGTTGGAAATGAGGAGTGACTCAGACTGACTGGGCTAACTGATGTGGATGAACCAAAGAGAGGCAATAATATTCTAGCGTTACCTGCTGACGAAGATTTGATCCGTTCTTGTGGGGATGATGAAAAAATGGGGAAATAGTTATCCTTCTATTAACAGGTTTAAGATAAAAGACATTCAACACAGAATAGAAAATGAAATGGGATATTCAAGATACAATAAACGGCATTTTTTTTTTAATAAACTGTGACGGGGATAAAATACCCCAGAGGAAGACACAATTGAAAAAACGTGACTGAAATTCAACAACAAATTACAACAACTGGAAAAGCAGAACATCCCGGAGAAGCAGTTAAAGTGAAACGCAGAATCCGTCTTAGATGAACTAAGTTCATAAGAAGTACTCGAGGATTGAAACACTTATGCCTATCAATGTGCCCTAAGATCACCACTTTGACAATAATTTCCAAACAGAATGATGTAATAGTGAAAGGAAATACAAACAAAATTATGAAAATATATTTGCACAAAACGTAAAAAAGTGATCTTAACGAATTCTACAAACATTATAAGTAGAACACTATAGGACCGCTAATATAGGCTTATTTGATGTAGTGGTTAGATATACTTACTGTAATTCATGAACGGGCCAGCCCAGGTTTGAGGCCTAGGCTGGGAAGTCGTCCCACAACCAAATCAGCAGTTTATCCTTTGGGTTTGGACAACAAATTGATTCCGGAGCTTTGGCTCAGGCACATACATATATATCCTGGGGATAGGGGAAAAAGAATCCTTCCCAAGTATTCCACCGCGTGTCGAAGAAGGCGACTAAAGGGGGCGGGAGCGGGGGGCTGGAAACCCTTCCCTTCTAGTATTCAATTTCTAAAAGGGGAAACAGAAGAAGGAGTCAAGCGAGGAGTGCTCAATCCTCCTCGAAGGTTCAGACTGGGGTGTCTGAATGTGTGTGGATGTAACCAAGATGAGAAGAATGGATAGATAGGTAATATGTTTGAGGAAAGAAACCTGGATGTTCTGGTTCTGAGAGAAACGAAGCTCAAGGGTAAAGGGAAAGATTGGTTTGGAAACGTCTTGGGAGTGAAGTCAGGGGTTGGTGAGAGGACAAAAGCTAAGGAAGGAGTAGCACTACTCCTGAAGCAGGAGTTGTGGGAGTGTGTGATAGAGTGGATGGAAATAAATTCCAGATTGATATGGGTAAAACTGAAAGTGGATGGTGAGAGATGGCTGATCATTGGTGCTTATGCACCTGGTCATGAGAAGAAGGATCTTGAGAGGCAAGTGCTTTGGGAGCAGCTGAGTGAGTATGTCAGCAGTTTTGGTGCACGAGACCAGTTAGTAATGATGGGTGATTTAAATACGAAGGTGAGCAATGTGGCAGTTGAGGGTATAATTGGTGCTCATGGGGTATTCAGTGTGGTGAATGGAAATGGGGAAGAGCTCGTGGATTTGTGTACTGAAAAAAGACTAATGATTGGGAATACCTGGTTTAAGAAGAGAGATATTTACAAGTATACGTATGTGAGTAGAAGAGATGGCCAACGGGCATTATTAGCTTATGTAGTAATCGATAGGCGTGTAAAAAAGAAACTTTTGGATGTAGATGTGCTGAGAGGGGCAGCTGGTGGGATGTCTGATCATTATCTTGTGCAGGCGAAGGTGAAGATTTGCAGAGATTTTTAAAAAAGACAAGAGAATGTCGGGGAGAAGAGAGTGGTGAGAGTACGTGAACTTCGAAAGGAGACTTGTGTGAAGAAATGTCAGGAGAAATTGAGTGTAGAATAGCAAAAGGTGAGAGCAAGTGAAGTGAGGGGAGTGGGTAAAGAATGGGATGTATTTAGGGAGACATGTGGCATGTGGCATGAGAAAGGTGGGAGGTGGGCAGATTAGGAATGGTAGTGAGTGGTGGGATGAAGAAGTAAAGTTCTTAGTGAAAGAGAAAAAAGAGGCGTTTGGACGACACTTACAAAGAAGGAGTGCAAATGACTGGGAGATGTATAAGAGAAAGCGGCAGGTCAACAGGAAGGTGCAAAGGTTGAAAAAGAGGGCAAATGAAAGTAGGGGTAAGAGAGTATCATTAAACTTTATGGAGAATGAAAAGATGTTTTGGAAGGAGGTAAATAATGTGCGTCAGACAAGAGAACAAATGGGAACATCAGTGAAGAGGGCAAGGGGGGAAGTGATATCAGGTACTGATGGAGTGAAGAAGAGATGAAATGAGTATTTTGAGGGATTGTCGAATATGTTTTATGATAGAATGGCAGATGTAGGGTGTACTGGTCGGGACGGTGTGCGAAGTGAGAGAGTCAGGGAGAGTGGTTTGGTGGAAAGAGAGGAGGTGGTGAAAGCCTTACGGAAGATGAAATCCGGCAAGGCTGCGGGATTGTGTGGTATTGCAGTTGAATTTATTAAGAAAGGGGGTGACTGTGTTGTTGATTGGTTGGTAAGAAAATTCATTGTATGTATGGGTCATGGTGAAGTGTCTGAGTATTGGCGGAATGCATGCATAGTGCCACTGTACAAAGGCAAAGGTGATAAAGATGAGTGTTCAAACTATAAAGGTATAAGTTTGTTGAGTATTCCTGGAAAACTGCATGGAAGGGTAATGATTTAGAGTGTGAAGGCATGTAAAAAACATCAGATTAGGGAGGAGCAGTGTGGTTTTAGAAGTGGTAGAGGATGTGTGGCTCAAGTGTTTGTTTGAAGAATATATGTGAGAAATACTTAGAAAAACAGATGGATCTGTAGGTAGTATTTATGGATCTGGAGAAGGCATATGATAGGGTTGATAGAGAGGATTTATGGAAGGTCTTAAGAGTATATGGTGTGGGAGGTAAACTGATGGAGGCAGTGAGAAGTTTTTATCAAGGGTGTAAGGCACATGTACGAGTAGGAAAAGAGGAGAGTGATTGGTTCCCAGTGAAGATCGGTCTGTGGCAGGGGTGTGTGATATCCCCATACTAGTTTAATTTGTTCATGGATGGGTTGATTAGGGAGGTAAATGCAGGATTTTGGAGAGAGGGGCGAGTATTCAGTCTGTTGGTGATGAGAAGGCCTGGGAAGTGAATCAATTGTTGTTCGCCAACAATGCAGCACTGGCAGCTGATTCGAGTTAGAACCTGTAGAAGTTGGTGACTTAGCTTGGAAATTTGTGTGAAAGGAGAGAGCTGAGAGGTAAAATGTGTAAGAGTAAGGTTATTAGGTTTACAGGGTTGAGGGACAAGTTAGTTGGAATGTGAGCTTGAATAGAGAGTAATTGGAGGAAGTGACGTGTTTTAGATATCTGGGAGTGGACATGGTAGGAAATGGAACCATGGAAGAGGAAGAGAGTCATAGAGACGGGGAGGGGGCGACGGTTCTATGAGCGATTATGAATGTGTTGAAAGAGAGAACATTCTCAGAAAGCATAAGTGGAAATGTTTGAAGGATTAGTAGTTCCAGCAATATTATATCGTTGCTAGCCTGGGCGATGGATAGAGTTGTACGGAGGAGCGTGGATGTGTTGGTAATGTTTAAGAACAATATGTAATGTAAGATGGTTTGTCTAGTAAGTAATGTAAAGTAAGAGAGATGTTTGGTAATAAAAAGAGTTTGGTTGAGCGAGCAAAAAAGGGTGTGTTGAAATGGTTTGGACATATGGAACGAATGAGTGAGGAAAGGTTGACAAAGAGGATATATGTGTCAGAGGTGAAAGGAACAAGAAGCGGGAGACGAAATTGGAGGTGGAAGGATGGAGTGAAAGGGATTTTGAGCGGTTGGGGCTTGAGCATGCAGGAGGTTGAAAGGCGTGCACGGAATAGAGTGAAATGGAACGATGTGGTATACTGGGGTTGACGTGCTGTCACTGGACTGAACCAGGGCATGTGAAACGTCTGGTGCAAACCATGGAAAGGTCTGTGGGGCCAAGATGTGACTAGGGAGCTTTGGTTTCGGTGCATTACATTTGACAGCTAGAGACTGAGTGTGAGCGAATGTGGCCTTTTTCGTCTGTTTCCTGGCGCTACTTCGCTAGCGCAGGAGGTAGCGATGCTATTTCCTGTTAGGCGGGTTGGCATTAGGAATTAATGGAGGTGAGCAAGTATGAATATATTCATGTGTATATGTGTATATTTATGCGTGTGTGTCTATGTATGTCTATATGTATATTTTGGTATGTATATGCATTTATTGTGCCTATATATGTATGTATGTATATATGTGTGTAAATGAGTGGATGGGACTTTTCTCGTCTGTGTCCTTGCGCTACCTCGCTGACGCGGGAAACAGCGATCATGTATAATGAAATAAATAAATAGGAAAAGGCAAACCATACACAGGAAAAGTTGACCACATAACTAAGCAAAGATTATACTCACAATATTTCTTTTTTATTTTCAGAGTTCGTACGACCATGGAGCTCTTAATTAACGTCGTAACATGTTAGAGCATCAGCTTCATTAGCCACACACGGAGTATGACTTTATGTTTTCCGAGCCTGTCAGTGTACACTGGTTTACTCTTTCAGAAGCATACTATGAAGTAAATTTTCATTAGTAATGAAATATATTTTCTATTTTCTTTCAGCAATCAATATATAACAGAACTGCAACAATGCTACAAACTGGTAATTGTCAAACTCAGTAGAATTTTTCAGTGGGCCAAGAAAAGCCGTAGTAAACATTATACAGATTATTATCATCAAGAAATACCCAATGGAGACTTATGCCCGTGAGATGAGATATATATCCACTAACACGGTCACAGGGATTTGTGAATATATCCAGCGAGAACACTGCCAGAAAAATGCACTCAAAGTCTGTGATGGTCTAAGCATAAGATGCTATACGCATCAGAAAACTTTTATGGCGTGTGAATGTTTATAAAAGTGCAACGTATTTTCATTATATCTGTACAAGAATTATTAAATCAAGAATGGGGGTGGAATGTTTATCGTTACTGTGATCTTTCCAAATTGGTAAGAAATGTTTAACACAAACTGCTGGAATCATTTTGATACATAAGCTTTTTCCTTTTTTCAACGATCCCCGATCAAAGACAATTTCTCCTTTCCTTCCCTGCTTATGTTATCCTGGATGGACATTGTGAGCTCCCTGTTCCGAAGAAACTTCTTGCACCAATAACACGATCAGTAAGCTTTCCAGCAGAACTTCTGTGGCAGGATTTTGCTCCTTGTCTTGACATTCAAAGCAGTGTTGCATTATCCATAAAGAGAGCTGCATCTTGGTTTCTGCGATGGCTCACTGTGAGTAAAGATATCTCTGTATTTCTTTGGAAATGCCGAAAAAAGGTATATCACAGAGCGGCTTGAGTTTCCATGGATAGCACCAGTAGAGCAATAATTCCCACAAGTTGATTAATTCAAGTAACTTCTTATTTACTGCGCAATCTCTACAGTGTTACATGTTCGAGATTGCAAATTATAGGACCTTTCCCTTAGTGAAAAATTGCATTTATCTTGGCCGCCTTCTCAAAAACCAATAACAGGTGCAGCAAGACGCTCAGACATCGTACCGTTCATAGGATTCTATTACCACAAATCACAGACTCAAGCGTGTAAATGACAGATTGTAGACGTTACTTTTCTGACATCTTCAATATCTTTCCGCAAATACAAAACTGAGTGCGTTATGTGATCCTGATCTTGGTTCCCAGTGAAACCGTTCTTTCCTCTAGCTGGCAGACGTGCAGGAGGTTGTTTGGAGAAAAACCACTGTCACCATTTGCTCGCCTGTGGTTCTGTGTGTCGACAAAAAAGATAATCTTTGTCACTCTACTGGACCACATTGGATAGCGCATGCCAAAGGTGTCATTTCTGACATGCATTACACCATTAATGTACCAAGAAAAGATTTGGAAAACTGGAGAGCAAAAAAAGTATCTGTTGCACAGATAAGGAGG
>JAYMFT010114992.1:0-13412 GCA_038088735.1 Panulirus argus
TATATATATATATATATATATATATATATATATATATATATATATATATATATATATATATATATATATACAAATTCTTCATTGCCCACAATGGATAAAAGTCCAGCTGGATAGCTTTCGAGCAACAAAAATTTCAGTCTTAACTGATGCTCGGTAATTTTAAACTCTTTTCTTTAAGCGTTCCGTTAACTCTCCTTCTCCCTTCCTCTCTCTCCCCACTCTCCCTCTCTCCCTACATAGGGAGAGTAAAACCTCTTGGTACTTAGTCTGTCTGTCTGTTGTATGCGTGTGTGTGTGTGTGTGTGTGTGCGTGTGTGTGTGTGTGTGTGGACAATGACCCCAGGGAAGGAAATCTGACAACGCCCCTTTAGTCAACTGCTTCAGGAGGTTGTGAAGGCGCGCGGAGGGGCGGCCGTTCAAGGTCGAGGAGCTAAGGTTCTCGTCCTTCTGGAGGAGGACGAGGAGGGAGCGAAGTGCCCGTCTTTCCCCTGCTACAGTAGGGGTCGAGCGCGAAGTTTATTTTTAGAGAGAGTTTTTTTTTTCATCTTCTCTCTTACTCCTTTTAACTTTGCGTGGTCTCTCTCTCTCTCTCTCTCTCTTTCTCTCCTAGTTGACTCCCCTCTCCGGCTTCTCGTCTCTTCATGGTGTGAGAACGTCCCGCAAGAACGGTGGATTTCTATTACCCTTCCTTTGATTAATGCCGGACGTCCCCCAAAGCCGATTTTCTTTTCCTAATTGCTGATACCAGCGTGATCTTAACATCTCACATGCCGATGAAGAACTTCCCGATTCCGATATTCACCTAACCAGATGAGTAATTATGTTTGGACTGACTTTACCCGATATCTAACCCCTCATCCGCCGATACACCGATACGCGCTTCCGCAGTTTTGCACACACAGCCGACCAATACTGAATTTACAACCGATATTATATTTTTTTCTTTTGGTGCCGATACGATATGGCCGATAACAGATTTGTGGCTCATCCTCCTCTCCCAGTATCAATATACTTGCTCATGACTACCGATTTAAAACCCGATGTTCTACTTCAAATCCCGATTTCAAATCCCTCATCACCCCCGATACCATAACCCCCACCACCGATATTAGAACCTCTCTCTCTTCATCCCGATACTCAACTTCTCGACTTTCAAATCCAAAAAGAGCAAGGATCCCTCCCGATATCTGATTCGTCTTCCTTATCGGTTTTATTTTCACCTGCCACGAAAAGAGTCCCGATTACAAAGACACGCTTGTAGTGAATCCTATGCGCCTGAAAATTAACTCACTTCGGAGATAAACTGACGAAACTGACTTAAACAAAACTTGTTTTAAAACAAAACTGGTTTTCTTCTACAATATGTGTATGCTTAATTCATATGTATATGTGTACAAGATGAAATAGCGCTTAACTTACCGATATATATATATATATATATATATTTCTAATCGGACTGGTGGCTGGGATTCGAACTTGGTTACTAACTAGTGGCTAGGATCGAATGTAATTTGCTAGGACTAACTAGTGTGGCTAGGATGCGGGTGTGGTTTGCTGGGACTGGTGATGGTTAAGATCAAGAGGTTTGCTAGGAATGATTGGTTTGGCTAGGTTACAAGTATGCTTTGCTAGGACTGGTGAGGCTATGATCGAATGCAATTTGCTAGGAGTAACTGGTGCGGCTAGGATAAGAGTGTGGTTTGCTTGGACTTGTGATGGCTAAGATCAAGGGGTTTGCTAGGACTGACTGGTGTGGCTAGGATGCAAGTGTGGCTCGCTAGGATATTTAGACTGACTGGAAACTTAGACTAGCCAGTTATAGCTAACCTAGGTGGCTAAGGGGTATAAGTATAAGTGTAAGTATAAATGACTGTTCCGATTTGCATAAACCCTGGCCTGGGTATAGTGTAGGGGCGGACTGCCACGCCCAGAAATCGAACCCACGCCGGCCCGACCCCGGGCGGACCCATGCTGACCCATGGTCAGTAACGCTGACCACTACACCACGTTTGTGTACAGGTGTGTGTGTTTGTCCGTATGTCCATGTATACTTATGCATGTGTATGAATTACCATATACATACCAACATACGGACACTCCCTTACCTTCCCTTCCCCTCCCCTCCCCTCCCCACGGCCCCTGACGACACCCTTTTCACCCTCTCCGTTCCTCCCCAGCCACCCGTGACAACCCCACCGTCGTCCTAGCTCCCCCCAGGCCGCCGTTGACACCTCCATCATCACCACAACTCCCCCCAGGCCGCCGCTGTCACCCCCACCGTCACCCCAGCTCCCCCCAGGCCGCCGCTGTCACCCCCTACACAATCCCAGGTCGTGAACACTTCCCTCTCACTACTGTTATCGATTTTCCTCGCCACGTAACACCTGCCGTACACACCTTACCGTACCCTCTCCCCACACCCCACACCCCACGCTACACCCTCTCCCTACACCTCACACACCTTACGACACCCTCTCTCCACACGCCACACGTCTCACTACACCCCTTCCCATCGCTGTCCCCTTACGTGAGCGTGTGAGCGTGTGTGTGTGTGTGGCTATGTCGCCCTCCCTACTTCTATTACATCATCACTACACATCTCTTACATCATCACTACCCATCTCTTACACCATCACAAGCCATCTCTTACATCATCACTACGCATCTCTTACATCATCACTATGCATTTCTTGCACCATCACTACCCATCTATTACATCATCACTATCCATCTCTTACATCATCACTACACATCTTCCCGGTTCCCTCTCTTTCTCATCTCTCTCTCTCTCTCTCTCTGACTCTCATTCCCACCCACCACATACCATACACTCAACTATTGATCCGGCAAGTCATTAAGTATGTTAATTACACGCTTCGCCATAATTACGTTTATTTGTGATAACTTTTCCTTTGTTATCGCTGTATTATCTACTTTTTTCTGTTTTTTTTTTGTTTTATATATCTTTGTGTGTGTGTGTGTGTGTTCACGTATACAGCTGTTATTACTGCAACTGGAAGAGTGTGAAGTCGTGTGAGGATCTTGTTCTACGGACGTCTGCGAAAAATCTCTCTCTCTCTCTCTTTGTATTTGAGTGATGTAGTACGTGTGTTGTGCTCTAAATCTATGTGTGTGTACCTGTGTTTGTAAATGTGTGTGTGTGTGTGTGTGTGTGTATTCTATACTTTGATGCGAGAGTTTAATCCTGTATGTGACGGTGGCGGGAATGGTTCAGCAGCTTCTCCCCGAAATGTCGGATGAGTCCAAGAGGGAGTCCGAAGGACTAAGCGGTGCTGAGCACCTCTTGGAAGGTGGCTTTGAGAGGGACCCGATAATGTTGTTCCGTGCCCCTTTTGCACCTCTTTCAGTGGCCACTGCTGTTGTGTAGTGGATAAGGAGGAAGACCCGGAGGGTGAGGCATAGGTGGCGAATTGGGAGGGTGGTAGAAAAAAAAAAGTTGTACAGATGTTCTTGCGTTCAGATGCAGGGAGTCTCCAAGTGTCTCTAGAGCCGATAGCTACTGGAGGATTTGATGATGGCGCTGATGTGTTCCTTCCAGTTTAGTGTGACGCTGAGAAGCTTGGTGGAGAGAACAAATTGGGAAAGGGGTCCTGGGGCGTAGTGAGACAGTAGAGGCTGTGGGACAGGACTGGAAGCAAGGATGACGTGCATAGACTTGGATGTGTTGGTGGTGTCGTTACTGGCAACGGCCCAGCTCTGGAAGACGAAGTAGTCGCGGAAGCCGTTGTTATGATACTGGATCCAGCGGCAGGGTCTTAGACATAGTACTTTAAATCGCGCGGGGACATCCATTAGGGCATAGTCTATGAGGATGAGGAAGCACAGAGGTCCCCTGCAGTCCCACAGGTGAGGGACTGGAAGGTTGAGATGGCTCCTTCGGAGGCGTCAATTCTGACGTCGCTCATTGAGGATGAGACCAGCGATCCCTTTGGCTAAAGGCTTTGTTGGATTGTATGTTCCTCTGCATCTAACTTGTGGAGGATGTCTTGATGTGCTTGCGTGCATCTGCTTCTGTGGGTTTGTGTGTCTGCAGTAGAGTAATTCTGTGCTTCTGAGTACGTGTTCATATGCTTGTATTTGAGTGGTCATGTTCATGTGCGTGTGTGTGTGTGTGTGTTTCTCGTGTATGTGGCTAGTCTATGGAGGGAATGCTATCATAAAATAATTACGATACACCTACTTAAAAGAAAAATCGTATCACAAAACTGGAATACGAATGCAGAAATAAATTTTTCGAAAAAAAATTCAAGAGATGAAATCAAGGTAAATGTCGTGACTGAACAGTTTTTGCATTCGAGTTATATAGAAAAAATTGATAAAGTCTCAGAAACATAAGGTTCTCAAGAGAAATTGCTTGAGGATTATCAGTGTTAAACGAGTTTGTTCCACAAGAAAAGAAGAGATCAGTGATCATTTCAAAATAAATCGGTTCCTGGACTTTTTTTTGACAAGAAGGAATATCTTAAGAAAAACCTGTTTATTCTTCTGTTGAAAAATCTCTCCGGTTTACTCCCATTCCTATGTTACATCTAACTAGAAAGAAGACGAACATTAGAAAGACTAGTAGTAAAATATCGCCAGATGAACAAAAATCTGCGGGACACACACACACACACACACACACGGACAAAGGGAGTCCATAGACCTATTGCGATAGATAGAAGCCACAGAAGAAAATAAAAAAATATAGTGATCAAATAAATAAACATAGGAGAGAATATCGCAGTAAGAACGGTGAAAAAAAATTGAATGAATTGGAAGACATAGGGAATATATCGCGATTGCCTGTGAAACTCTGGCGATAGACGGTTGAAAATATTGAGAAAAAAGAAGTGAATATCGTGATAAAGAGAAAGACACCTTGAGGCAGTATCGCGATAGACAGTGAAGTGAGAATATTTTGATGAAGACTCCAGAATATCGCAAGAGAAAAATGGATATAATCATTTGAAAAAATATTAATGAATACCTCAAATAAGTGAAATTAAGAACGCCATAACGTCAATACGAGTAAAATTTACAAGAGAGGAAAATTTCGGTGCTGGTAATCATAAGAGTCACCTCAAATATCGCCGTAAAGGAGACAGAAATATCGCTGGGCAGATGTTGCTTCGGGAAAGGAAAAGGGGGACCAGTGGAAATACAGAGATGGGTACAGAGTGACCTCCCCATCCCTCCACTCTGTGACCATCGCGAGAGTGAAAGGAAGAGTGAAAGGAAGAGTGAAAGAAAAAGGAGATTAATCTCGTCCACTTGCGCTCAACGCAGCGCAGATTGCGCCATAGATCAGCGAGGAACTCCTCCTGCCTGCTGAGGATTTTCGCGATCTAGAGCGCACAGCGCAGTGAGGGAATGTTTGAAATTCTGTAACCACAGGACTATCAAAAGCCGTTGTCGGTAGGTGGATAGCGCTCTCTCTTGGCGACGGGTGGGGGGGTGGTGGAGGGAGGGTGGGGTTGGGGTGGGTTGGAGTGGGGGTGTGGGGGGGGGGAGCCAGACAGCGCAAAACATCGCGGCGGAAGTGAGTACAATCAGGTGTAAGCACCGCGATCGGACAGAGAGAGAGAGAGAGAGAGAGAGAGAGAGAGATTCGCGCACGTACCACAGCAGGAATGAGATCGCGGGTTGGGTATGTGTCACACTAGGATGATAATTAACATCAACCTTTCTTTTTTGACAAAAGTTCTCCGGTAAAGTGGTGTTATTTTATCCACCCTAACCAAACCTCCTCCCTTAGTCACGACGGTACGACCCTTGAGTGAAAGGGTACAATGGTACGGCCTTTGACCTGACCCTTCTACTTACGTGTCGGGCCAAAAGACCAATGAAACCACCTCCTACAGCATCGCACCGTCTTGCTCAAGGACCGTACCGTCGTGTTCAAAAACCGTACCGTCAAGCCCAAGTATCGTACCGTCAGGCTTAAGAACCGTGCCGTCAAGCCCCAGTATCGTACCGTCTTGTTCAAAAACCGTACCGTCGTGCTCAAGGACTGTACCGTCGAGTTTTACGATCGGACCGTCTTGCTCAACCTGGTATTAGTAGCTGTCTTCCGAGAGTGTTCAGGGTTACATATGCAGACGACAGAATGTGTAGATTTCTACTCAGATACTCAGAGCTGTGGACACTGCGACGATATATAGATAAATACGTGGGTGAGTTACTATTATTTTGAAGAGTAACTGAGAATATATATATATATATATATATATATATATATATATATATATATATATATATATATTAGGGTGAAATTTATTTATATGTGTGTGTGTGTGTGTGTGTGTGTGTTTAGCGGAAAATTACGAGATAAATGAAACAAAATTACATTTATGATTAACGTAACATCGTCGTGTTAAACAAAGTAATCAACGAATATTCAAAATCTTTTTCATTATTCTCTTTTTAACTGCTATTCTGATCATGCATAAAGTACAGGGAAAATAAGATATTTACACATACATTCTTATCGTGGACAATGAAAAGCATTTACGTATTTACAGTTTTACGTACAGTAATCGATCAGTGATTTAATGGAAGCGAAACGAACGGTGCAGTCGACAGTGATACATCGACAGTGCAAAAGGTCACTGAATCCTGTGGATAAGGGATCCTGTATCCTGAAGCAGTGGAGGACGAGAGGATATAGAGCGGCGGGAATGTAGGACGCCCCTGCCCCTATTCCTACCGACGCACAAAAGGCCGAGGGCATCGCCTCCTATGACCTCCTATGACCTCCAATGACCTCCTATGACCTCCAATGACCTCCTATGACCTCTGGCAACGGAAGAAGTATATTTCCTACAACATCCTGTGAACTTTTCAAGCAGTATTTGAACTTATGACGAGGAATTTGAGGTTCCACAGGTAAGTTTAAAGATCATGTGAACGTAAAAGCAAACTTATGAAGTAATAAAGTATGATTTATATAGATAGATAGATAGATAGATACTTAGACAGACAGGCAGATAGATAGGTAGATAGATAGAGAGATAGATAGATACATAGATACAAGTGTAATGGTAATACTTCTTGCGATGGAGCATTAGTGTTCTTAAAGAGGGAGATAATAGTGCCCTACTCCTGGTATAACGATGCCCCTAGTGTTGGAATCAATAGTGTTCGTATCGGTGGAACAAGAGCGCTCCTAGCAGTGGCACACCAGTGTACGTGGTGGTGGGACAACAGTGCACTTAGTGGTGGATCACTGGTAATTTTGGTGGTGGGACAACTGTGTTTCCGGGAATGGAACAACTAGTACTCCTTGTGGTGTTTCTGGTGGTGGGATAATTGTGTTCCTAGAGGTGGTATAATAGTCTCTAGTGATGGGACAGCTATGCTTCTAGTCACGTTGTACTAGTGACTTAGCGGAAGAATAATAGTACTCCTAGTGGGGAGGAAAAAGAGGACCTCTAGTGGTGTAACGATACAGTTTCCTCAGTGGTGGAACAACAAAAGACATGAGATCGATGGGACAATGGTACTTTTAGTGGTGGGACAATACAATGCTGTTGATGGCGAGGACCATAGTTTTTACTAGTGCTGGAACAATAATGGGAATCGATGGTGAAAAAATAAATGTTTAGCACTTAATGGTACAATACAAAAGAATTACTCGCGGTTGAACAATTATGTACTGTTAGGGCTTAATCACTAGAGTGTGGATGTGGTTTAGATAATGCAGTTCTGCTGGTGGTAAAGCAATTTAGCTCAGTTAGTGCCAGGAGATTATATTAATGTCAAAAAATGGAACAATATATTGTTACTTATACTGGAACAAAGTACTGTTGCCAAACGCGGATCGAAAAAGTGTTGACAGTAGTGGAACAACGTTGTATTACTAGTCATGGAACAGTATGGTGTTGTCTAAGGTGGAACAATATAGTTTTCTTTGTGGTTGTTTGTGGCAGAAAAATTTGCCTTTCTCTGCGGTTTTTGTGGCGGGAAAACTTACTGGTCTCTGTGGTGCATCAGAAAAGTGTTGTTTGTGGCAAAAAAAAACAAGCACATTCCTGTCAGCGGTTGAAGAACGGAGTGTTGCTTGTGGTGAGAACGTAGTCCTTCGTTTGCGGTGAAATGACACAGTCTTGTAAGTGGTGGAGGAACGTACCCAGGTTAGTGGCGGAACGACTCACCGTTCTTAGAAGCGGAAAGAATAGCGCCACAGGGATGAGAAAGGAACCACAGCGCTGATGGTGGTGTGCAGTCACATCATTCTTTGAGGTAACGACATGTTGTTAGCAATGAAACAACGAAATAATACAGGTAATGGAAGAATGTGATTGTAGTGGGAGTAGATTGTGGTGGAAGTGGTAGAGTAAACTTAAACTTGGAACAACGTGGTTTTGGTAATGTTGGAGCGGTGGTGGTAGCGTTGGTAGTGGGGCATTAAGATAAGGCTTGTCATGAGTTATAATTCTTTCAAGGGGTGGAACAATATCGTGCTTGTAGTGGTAGATTTCCTCAGTGTTGTCAGAAGTGGTACAACATGGGCTTCTTAGTGGTGGTACGATGTACCCATCTCGGTGGTGGATTGTCACAGTGTCAGCGGTTGTACACTGTGGTTTTGTTAGTGGTGGAACGATATAATCTTCAGAGTGGTAAATTACATTGATTTTGTGATCGGTGAGACAATATAATCTTTCGAGTGGTGGATTACGTAACCGTTGTTAGTGGCGGGATAGTATGGTTTTGTTAGCAGTGGTGAAGCATACTCACCTCAGTGGTGGATTACTACACTGTGGTTAGTGACAGTACACAGTGGCATTGTTAGGGACGAAACATTTGAGTGCACACAGTGGTGGATAAATACTTTAGCGTTGTTTGTCGTGGTAAGATATGGTTTGTAATCTTGACAGAACTGCACAGCCGCATTGTTAGATGTGGCACAGTAGGATTGCCCGAAGTGTTCTTCATGATGGAAAACAAAGCGTTTCTGTAAGAGATGAAACAGGGTTGGTTAGTTGAGGGACACTATGGCTAGCAAAGAAGTGGATCAGTACAGTAATGAAATAATACTTTCAGCTATCATTGTTAGTGGAATAACAGTGTTGTTTGTGGTGGAATAGTACCGGTGGATCAGTGTGGTGTTTATTGATATTGGAACAATTTGTCCCGTTCATAGTGAAGTATTATAGAAGCCAGCGCAGTGGAACAACATCGTGTTGTTAGATCTCTAACAGTGAAGTTGTTCATTTTGGTTCAAATTGATGTTATGGGATGATGATGTTGGTTATGTTGGCAGTGGAACAATTCATTAGCAAAAGTAGTTAAAAAAAAAAAATTGTGATTTCGGTCGTACCACAACACCTTCCAGCGATGGTACAAAAAAAGAAAGGGAGCAATTCAGAATGATGGTACAACTTGGTGTTGTCGGCGCTGGATTCAGCTTAGTGCTAGCGTTGGAAATGCTTATTCTTTTTACATTCATTGGTGGAAGAGTTATATGGTGGTCCAGAAGATCGTTAGCGATGTATAGGGATGGGACAATATAGCGTCATTAGTGAGGAGACAACAGAGTGTGGTTTCGCTAATTGAGGTATAGACGAATATGGAATGTTGGGACAATTTTATGTGTAATGAAATAATCATGTTAGTTAGCGAGTCTATGTACAACCCGTTGGGTGAAGTTATTGTAGTATGTGGTGACTGAACAATGTTGTTCTTATCGATAGAACAATAGTGTTCATATTAGTAGAACGATAATGGCGAATTCTGTGGTGCTAAATGTATATTCTTAAGGTTGACTGCTGTAGCAGTTCTGTGTTAGCAATACAGGATCAATACTGTGTTGTTTCTTTGAATCGATAGTGTTCCTATCGATGGAACGAAAGCGTTGTTTGTGGAAATTCCAAAGCATTTAAAGTTGTGATCTCGCTGTTAACAAAGGTATTGCTAGTGATGGAACAATAATGAATCTTCAGAGGTTATCAATGGAGCCACATTGTACCACAATTTGTTCATGGAACAATGTGGTGTGGACAGGAGCTGGCGTGGGACCAGTATGGAACAATTCAGGTATAACGGTGGGACAAAACAGTTCACAGTTCTCTATAACAACGCAAACTCCTGTGTCTTTGCAACAACACAAACTTTTCTTTCTTTGGAACGATATGAATTCCCATATCTCTGGAACAATGTAGACGCCTACTTCTTTGGGGCAATGCAGATTCCTATTTCTATGGAACAATGAAAATACCATTTCCGTTATAAAGAGAAAAGTTTGTACTTAAATAGGTTATATCTATTTGTTTACAGTTGACAGCTGCTTGGTAGTTTCAGGTAGTTTACCTGGAGGAAATTTGTATACCTGCAGTTTACTTTTACTCTACCTTTAACGTACTTTAAGCTTTTTTGGAAATGCTAACAACAGTTAGTTCGAAGAACATCAGCAAATCATACGAACTTTTTTCATTTCATTTCTTTAAGAGAATAATCCCTAAATACCTTGTATTTAAAGAACAGTTGGGAAAGGTTGTCATTTTAGGTAAATCTGACTCTGGGCTCTCTCTCTCTCTCTCTCTCTCTCTTTCCCAAAGAAAATAAACCACTTCTTGCAAATGATCACTATGAAATCATGTTTCTATTTTGGAAAAAAAGAGAAATCATATACGAAATTTTTGAGATATGGAGAAAAAAAGTTACAAATAGAAACGAAAATACATCCAGTGAAGAAAACAGATTCTCTTTTCATCAATTTTATCCACATTTGGTTACACATCTTTTTCACCAAACATCTTATCTGTTTAAGGAGGGGATTTAATATCATTTGTCGAGGGGTCTTTGTTTGCTTATTTTGTCTCATTCATATACAAGAAGGTTTGCCTCGTAAAGGCTACAGATGGCATGTTTATTGACCCTGCAGTCAGCAGCCCTGAAGTCATTACTGCTTTGGAGAGCTGTCCAGTTAGTGATATTTCGAAACGGTGTGTCTCGAAAGCCATGCAAGTCGATCGTCAGCTTGCAACATTGCTTATCTGTTCAATGTATATGTATACAGTTTGCACGTTCGGATCTGCAATGTTGCAAATGGATATCTCTCCTCGCGACAGTATGCCTGATTATTGCCTCTCTCGTAATGCTACCCGCTCCTCTATGTGTTTGCAACTGTGCAACACTGGCCTCCGTCGCCACCACCGTCGCCACCGCCGCCTCCCGTTCGAAGCCTGTGATCGCTTGCTCGACTCTCCGATTATCTCCTCAAATAGGATCATCAACAGACGCGCCGTGTGTGTGTGTATGTGTGTGCGTGTGTGTGTGTCTCTCTCTCTCTTTATTAAACCATTATGAAATCATCACTTCCAAACGTCTCTCTCCAAACCCAGTAAAGAATCATTCTCTCGAGCTGAAACCGATTCGCAACATGCTTCGACACCTCCAGAAGAATCCGCGGGGACGGGACTCCGAGCGGTCAATCTGACTCAGGATTCGCGCTATCGAAGCGTTTGAGCATCGAGGTCATAACGTGTGACTAACAAGGATTTAGGTGTTAAGGGCGCCTCTCCTGATGAGCAGGAGGGCCTTGACGACACGGAACAAGCACTGCTTCAGAGAGAGAGAGAGAGAGAGAGACTCTGGAGAATTAAAACACAGAGATCCGAAGCCTGAGGATCAACACTGTAAACCAACTAATGAAACCCCTGGCTGGCTGCGGCCAGTGAGGGTAGAGACGAGGATAGGAACAGGTGAGAGAGAGAGAGAGAGAGAGAGAGAGACGGGAAGCAGAAACACACACACACACACACAGATGGTTGCTGAATCAAGACATTTGATCTATTCTGAGAGGTTAGAGACCATAAGCTTACCCACCAGATGGGATCGAAGAGCAAGGGGTAAGTAAAAAAAAAGTGATAAGAAAGATGTCAAGAAGTAATTTTTCTATTTATGTTATCAAAATGGTGGATGAAAGGAATAAGCCAAGTGGTGAAACTGTCATTACTGAGAGCAAACACAAGTTTAATTAGCTGACTAGGACTCCTTCCCCGTACGGAACAAATAGGCAATTACAGAGATATTAATAGACAGACAGACGGGCGGACGGACAAACAGATAGATACACTGACAGATAGCAAAGGGGACAAAAAAAAAAACACAAGCAATCGGACAGAAGGATACAAACGTAGAAACAAGAGAGAGAGAGAGAGAGAGGAGAGAAACACGATAAAGAAACCGTGAGGAAAAGGTTAAGAAAGAACATGGGAAGGACACACACAGTCAGACGGCAGACGGGAACCCTCTCACAAGACCCGAAGGAGAAAGATAAAGTTAGCGAGATTAAGACGGTCCACGAAAGGTTCGGTCACGGTTCACACGATGCCCCAGTTGCCTCTGTAAACCTACTCACAAGCCTTCCTCCTCCGGGCTCGGCTTTGACGAATGAATCTATGAGGGAAGCACACAAGAAGAAAGTTGAAATTGAATGCTGTCAGGGGCTAGGGAGAGAGAGAGAGGAGAGAGAGAGAGAGAGAGAGAGAGAGAGAGAGAGAGAGGAGAGAGAGAGAGAGAGCAACTTGTGTTGGCCAAGGTTAAGACTTGTGTCAAGACTTTCTTCTAGGTGTGTTTGGACGTCCACTCTGTGTGTGTGTGTGTGTGTGTGTGTGTGTGTGTGTGCTGTCGAGGTTTCTGAGGAACTACACAGAGTGTGGTAGGGATTACAGTGTGTGGTCGAGGATTCTGAGAGATTAACAGCGTGTATGGCCGAAGGCTTTGAGAGACCGGAACAGTAAGACAGCTCTCGGCGAAACGACAGATTACGGCGAAGTTCTGTGAGCCAACGACATCAAATACCAGTCGAATCACCTGAACGCTTCCAGAATATGGGCTTCGATATTTTCACACAGCTCCAGTGTGTGTTTAGATATCTCCCGAGTGACGAGAGTAAGGTTCCGGAATGCCACGGAGAACAAGAGAGTATAAAGGCCGCATAGATTTACCCACTGAAGACTCATGGAGAGTGTTCCGTTGAGGTCAGGCCGAGAGCGCGGCCTGAGACAGTATAGGATGGGAGGGGTGATTAAGGCGTCTTTTCCATTTCCAGCCTCTCTCTCTCTCTCTCTTGCCTGCCTGAGGGGGTCTTTATTCTTTTTCCCCAATGGCTGTATTATATCCCAGGGACCCGAGGAGGCTTGAAAAATTCAAAGGGGGAAGAGAAACTTTTAACCGGTAGCCAAAGGCGGAGGAGACCTGGCGGGAGGCTTGATCGATGGACTGACTTTAGGGAGTTGGTCGGTCGGGTCTGGTGGGTGAGGCAGTGCCTCACTCACTCCAGCACGTGAAGGATTACTGTATTATAACGCCCCAGCGGCACTGCTGTCTCCCCGCTAAAGTAATGACGCTCGACAGCAATATATATATATATATATATATATATATATATATATATATATATATTT
>JAYMFT010115003.1:0-13411 GCA_038088735.1 Panulirus argus
TAGCTGTCATGTGTAATGCACTGAAACCACAGCTCCCTTTCCACATCCAGGCCCCACGGACCTTTCCGTGGTTTACCTCAGACGCTTCATATGCCCTGGATCAGCCCACTGACAGCACATCGACCTCGGTATACCACATCGTTCCATTTCACTCTGTTCCGGGCACACCTTTCATGAAACATGAAAATATTGCTTATTTAATTTTGATAATTATTTCCTTTTCTTGTCAGTTCCTCCTGAAGTAACGTCAGCTAGACGGGTTAATGGATTCTTTGAGCAGCCAGTGACTATAACATGCCAAGTCCAGACACTTGTGGCATTCACACTGTCTTGGCAGAAAGATGGTATTGAGCTTGAAAGTGAGAGTTTTCCGTAAGTATTTGGGACAGCTTGGATAAAGGTTGTTTCTAAACAGCATTATTTATAAAAGCATTTTCATATAAACAACAGACTTACAGAAAAGCTGATAATGTTAATGTTTAAACTGTTTGATTTAATCTGTAATGGAAATCAGTTCTGTTTTATTATGAAGATGTCAAAGACCTAGCTGTCATTAAGCATAAAAACAGAGATACAGTGATATGGGCTGTTTGCACTGAGTGATGCAAATACGTAGGATGAAAGTGATTTGTGTCATATAGGGGATGTTCACAGGGGAGGAGCAGCATAAGATAAATGAGTTGTCTCACACTATTTGTGAGTTTCCTTTTACAGCTAAAAGTTTATCTTTCCTTAAAACCCTATACACGTTGAAACTGTAAGAAGCATTAACATTTCAATAATCATTAAAGTAGAAAAAAGTTTCAGGTACTTAAAACAATTATAGAGGTATAGTTGTGGTGAGTAGGTAGATGATTTGAATATGTAGCATAAGTTTTTATTGAAATTATACGGGAGTTAGAATTACAGTATTACGAACATTAGCAAAGGAGGTAGAGGGGGTTATGAGGAGCAAAGATTTGAGTCTTTTGGCATGGCTAAATTTCTTAGAAAGCATAATTCACCTACCATGGTGCATGTAAGTAAAATATGGGATTGTAATAATATTGTGACAGAGAGATGGATTTCCTCTAACTGATGTGGATAATGAAGAATCACTGCATTAAGAAATGCTTGAGGACTTTATAATAAGTTACAGAATGGAGAAAGAGGAGTTTTTGAAAGTGAATGATGGGGAGAATGGAAAGGATGTGTGTCAAAAATAACCAAAGAATATTTCAGAATGAGGTGAAAGGTTAGGGATATAGAGGAGAATGAGACTGAGGTGAAAGAACAGAGTAAGGAAGTATATGGATGATGTTATTGTAAACATACAGTGTCTGAAATTGTTTGATATTTGGATTACTTGGAGATCATTATGGGCCACTTTGCTGGCTAGCATGAGACAGGGTATTGGATTTAAACATAATCATAACTTGATATACTCTGCCAGATTTCCATAGTTCTTAGGATGCTTGTTACCAACAGTCAGTCTGCAGAAGTGGAATATGTGTTGGAGTCACCTAGACGAGAAGATGAGGGACGTTACACTTGTGTTGCCACAAGCATTGCTGGCAGTGCTTCATCCAGTATCTTTCTTGATATGAAAGGTAATTTTCTGTGAGCAGAGCTTTTTTTTTTTTTAAGACCTCTGCTCCATTTATGTCCTAATTGGTTTGTGAGCATCCTAGATCAACATCCATAACTGAGCTTCTTTTATTTTTATTGTGCATCTGAGTGTATAACCTTCTACTTGTAGTCTAATGCACCTATCGAATGTTTCATAGAATCTGTATGACAAATTCTTTATTCAGATTAGTCTTCATACTTTCTTCTGTAGAGTTGAGTAAATTTATTGTTAGATTTTGTGGCATGTAGCAGATTTGAATACATAATTGTCTCATTCTTAGAATATATCAAGCAGTGCAATTACTTTCACAACTCTGTAGTCCACAGTTTGTGTACTTTTTCTCTGTAGATTCCATTTATTTCTTCATTTTTTGTTATAGATGATATTCTTTGTCAATTATATAGTGTGTTATGGATCTCAGTCGTATCTCTCAACACATTTCTTCTAATTCTATTTGGCTGTCCCCTGTTGTAGCTAGCTGTTTCCTTACCCCCAACAGAACCACCCCCACAGATTGCTGCTCCTGTGAATGCCTCATTGCCACCATCTCAGGCTGCTGTGTTGTCCTGTGATGTCAGTTCCAGTGTGGAATACAATTTGACCTGGTCCCGATATGTTATACAAGGGCAGGTCAGAGATTTCTTCGGGAGAACAGAAACTAGTAGGTACAATTATCCATACGAAGGAGTGATTCGGTCAGTTTCATTTGTCAGTTTATGTACTTTTGATTTCTGTTACCAGAATTACTTTAGATCTTACATAATTCAAGCCTATTGTTGTGTTAGTATTGTCAGAAAAAAGATATACAAGAAAACTTTCAGTTAGTCTTTCTTTATGTGGACAAAGATCCCATATTCGTAGGATGCTTATTTTCAAAATTAACAGAAATGAATTATAAGAATTACTTGAACTGTTAGTCATAGTAATGAAAAGCATTTTCTTTATAAAAGATACATATGATCCTTCTTGTGCTTGCTAACTTTTGTTGATGTTCTCCTACAGTTGGTAAATTTGTGAGTGTTGAAGAGATGGAAGGGTACAAGGTACTGAATAACAATTCTCTTCTGTTAGAAGAAGTAAGCACCAAGGATGAGGGCTGGTTTAGGTGCACAGCTTCAAATGAAGGTAATTGTTAACCCCTTGCAGGAGTTTAAGAAATATGAAAAATAATTTTGACTGATTTTGGTGTTTGGTTCATCATGCACAAAAGAAATAAAGTCATTTTAATGATATACACACAGGAAAGGACAAGAAAATGAGACAAGAACAAAGACATCAATTTTTCTTAGAAACCTTACTGTTTAGTAAGCTTAGTATGTGTAAGACTATGGTTTCTGACTTCATTCATACTTTGTTTAGGAAAAAGATACTGAACCAATTAGGCATCTAATAAAAAAGATGTTGATCCATCTTGGCCATTCAGCCAAGTAGTTTAAGACTGTAGTTTTAATGACGTTAGTAATGCAGTTGTTGGCAGTATGAAAAAATTGAAGGTACAGTAGTTTGAAAATCTGATGTAAATTATTTTAGGAAGCTGATGGTATCACATTGAATGATGGCATTACACAAACAGGTTTGTTGATGTGGTGCTTAACAGTATTCATTGATAAAGTCAAACAGGATTGGCTAGACTCACTGTTCTTCATAATCTGTGATGGGAAAAGGGGAGACACCTAAATTTCTTTTGAATTTTTTTATTGTTGTAAAAGTATATGAGATTATTATTAAAGAAAAGAAATTATATATAGCATATTAAAGTCTTTTCAAATGACAAGTTTGGATGCTGAACATGTGATCTTTTACATTACTTATGAACTGTGTTGTAGTTGAAGTGGACAGATATGTGAGAAATGATTGGCGTACTCCTCATTGATCTTAATGATGTAATTTAAGACTGAATAAGGATATGTAGACTTACCTTTCTAGCAGCATGTCTTACCTCTTACTCTTGGTACAGGTGGAAGAAGGTCACGAGAGGTTCATGTGTCTGTATTGGCACCTCCTGAGGTATCTGTTGTTCCTGATTTGGTACTGTATCAGGCAGGGAAAAACATCAGCATCTCCTGTATTGCTCATGGATTGCCAGATCCTAGCATTGATTGGTGGAGGGAAGACATATTGCTGACTGGGTCTAATGGGAGAATTATAGCTGCAGACAACCATGAACTGCACATTTTCTTTACACACCCAGATGATGAGGGACCTTATACTTGTAGTGCAACAAATTCAGCTGGCACTGGTAAGTTCTTGCAATCTACTGTAAATTTTTTAAGGTAGGTGATAAAATCATAATCCTTGAAGGAATGTGTTATTTCAGTACTCTGTGATGCCAGAGTTATTTCATGGTACATAAATTCTACACATAGCACAGGATAATTGATGCTCTCATTTTTATTGATACTTTACAAAGAATACTTGCATCACAGCTAGTAATGGCAAATGCTTTGCTCTTGCTATTAAAGTAAGAACAGTGCCAGTACATAATTTTCTGTTTCAGTTAATGCAACAGCTGTTCTAACCTTCATTAAGGCTCCACAAGTGACTGCAGAACAAGAGGAGGTGCTAGTGGGCAGTGGTGACACGGTAAGTCAGAATCTTGCATAATTTTTTTATGTAAACATGTGTATAAGTGTTGTGTTTGAAATTTGGGGGATTGAATTGAAATTGGTTGGGTTCTGATGGGTATCCATACATCAGAAATGGGTAAAGGGGAATGAAATATAATGTTAGGGGATAGTGGACAGTTTAATTGTTAGGTGTTTAGGGGTTTACAAGATGGAGCTCTACACTTTCCTATGTTAAAAAAAGGGAAGATTATGGTGTAGGCTAGAAATATTCCATGTTGAGGGTATGCATAATGTATGTCACCTTTTATGTTCCTTTGGGTGCCATAATCTTATTCTGTGTTTGTTTATGTTCTTTTTTGTTCCATCTTTTTGTTTCATGTTTTTCCTCTGTATTCCCTCTTGTACTCCCTTGTTCTTATTTGTTTTACCATGTGTGCTATGATTTATTAAGTTCAATTTTGTCCCCTCATTTTCTCTTATGTTAGTAAGCATGTTTCTTCATATCTGTTTAAGTTTCATCTATGCTTCTGTGTTCCCTTACATTTTGTGGTTCTTTCTGTTTATCCCTGTTTATTCATATTTTGTCATGATGCTTCCTATTTCCTCTCAAATATATTATGCTCATTGCCTCAGAAACTTTAGTCTGACATCATTCTGTTTTTTGTTCAAACTAATTTTTTCAGTTTGAAAACTGGGAAATTCTGCAAAGATTCATCGATAAAAGTTAATTTCCTGTTGAATGAAATACCATGAACTTTTCATAATTTAATGTTTTAGGGCATCTTTTTAACTTGTGTGAATTCACAGGTTTATTTCAGTGAAAAGGATTCAAAAGGTACAATCAGAGGAAAAAAATGATGAATTCATTAAAAAGCAAAATGATCTGATGGATCTTTTCAAGATGTCCATTAGAATTGGGGGTTCTTTCATAATACAGTGGGAAACAAAACACAGGAATATGTGTGTGAGAGGGACTTTTGGGTTGACATAGTACCTAAACCCATTGGTAGAACACAATGTAAATATGTTATGTTTAAGCACTTGAATAAGAAGCACATGAAGCTGTCCA
This sequence comes from Panulirus argus, assembly GCA_038088735.1. Taxonomy (NCBI): domain Eukaryota; kingdom Metazoa; phylum Arthropoda; class Malacostraca; order Decapoda; family Palinuridae; genus Panulirus; species Panulirus argus. Next base: position 5,246 of record JAYMFT010115003.1, read on the forward strand.
CATTGTATAGAAGACCCAGTTTGGAATGTACTTCTTAAAATTGGTTACCATACTTAATGAAACACCAAAAACTAATAGAAAAGGTCCTGAGGAAGGTAGCAAAATTTGCACCATAAATGAGAGAGATAATTACAGTGAGAGGTTAGAGTCATATATTTGCCTACAATTGAGAAGAGAAAGGTAAAGGGAGAAAATTCCAACACTCAGTTTGATTATGTCAACACTGACAGTACTTTAAAAGAGGCAAAGGTAGAACAATCATAGGTCATACCAAGAGAAGAAACAAATAGTTTTTTTAGAAAAGATATGAAGAAATACTTTTCTGGTATCGTAGCTGGATGAATGGAATAACCTAGGTGATAATATCACGAATGCTGACAGTATGCGAAAGTTGGACAATAAAGATATCAAAAGTTAGGATCCCTTGAGTCCAGAATTCCTTTCCCATATTGTACAAATAGTTAATTGCACATTTAAAGTAATTAAAGACTTGTCTATCAGGTGTGGCTTCGGTGCTTGGTTGAAGGGATGCCTCCTCCAAACCTCAGATGGCTGAAGGATGACACTATTGAGGTCACCCCAATGTCTTTTATCCAGGTATATATGCACTTAAACATTTCAGCATATGATATTATAATGTGTATTGATTCAGTTTCTGCTGTGTTTGTTGCATATTCAATTCTTCATTTGATTTTCATGTTCATTATGTAGTACAAATGTGATGGAAGACTGCAGTTCATTTTTCATAATTTCATAATGATCATTGCACACAGTACAATGAAGAAAATATTTGAAGTTATATAGACATAATTATTCATGAAAATTAGCATGTTATCATTTTAACAAACAGATTAATCATATTCATGATACAGGTAGAGGAAGACTATTTAAAGATCTTAGGAGTGCAGGAGAATGATGCAGGGAGATACACCTGTGTAGCTGCCAACTTGGCTGGCACAGCACAGGCCCACATCACTCTCAAGGTTGGCTCACCACCCACAGTCATCCAGGCACCGGCAGGTAACCGTTTCATCATGATATGGACATATGGATATTGTTTTTATAGCCAGGATGCAGAAATTATATGGGAACAATTAAAGGATGTTCATAAGCTTTTACATGTTTTTAATTTCTTTTTGATAGAATTCTCTTGTTCAGAAATCTTTCTCAGACTAGTCTCTGTATTGACTGTCATGATTCTTTTTTCTGTCTTTGTAGGTATAAGGAACAAACTGCTTAGTTCTTCCTTGGTTTTTGTTCTTTTTGGTAAAAAGATATGGGTTTGTAACTTTATCTCAGCAGAATTGGTTTATGGACCATTATGATCAAGTTAAACAGAAATTTTCTGCATTTAAAAGTCTTATGTAAAACAAAGGGTGCAAAATTGTTGTAGTGTATAGGATTGCAGTTGAGTTTCTCCAGAAATGGGGTGATAATGTTATTCATTGGTTAGTCTGGCTTTTCCTTGTATGTTTAGCCCAAAGTAAGATTGGCCTATATGTGAAGGTAGGTCTGTGCAGGAGTATATAATGTCATAATGGCTGTTTAATCTCATTATGGATGGGGTGGTGAGGGAGTTGAATGCAATGGTCTTGGAGAGAGGGACAGGTCTTCAGTCTGTAGGGAATGAGCCTTGGGCCATGGTGATTATAGCAAACCTTGCCTATAGAATATTTACAAATATGTTGTATTTGATTTCTTCAATTTCCTGAAACAGAAATGTCCGCAGTGACTTAATTCTTCTTTGTTAATGTTGTCATTCTCAGACACAGTAGCTGAAATTGGTAATGAAGGTGCACTGTCATGTTATGGAATTGGTGTGCCAGAGCCTGCTGTAACTTGGCATAGGGCAGATGGTTCACCCCTCTCTTCACGCTTCACACAGGATAGAGATGGTAACCTAAGGGTTAGAGGTAAGAGGAAAACATTCAGTGAAAAATGGTTTATTTAAGTTGTCGTTACTAGTTGTATCAAAGATTTTTTTTGCTTGAAAATCCACACTTTTACCAGTTAGAAATCTAAATTTCTACTGTAGGTACTCATTCATGCTGTTCCAGTAATGGCTAGTTCTAAGACAGTAACTGCGTGATAACTATTTGCGTGTTACAGTGAGAGTTTTACAAATGTTGCCCCATCTCTTAAACTTGTTATGTGTACCACATTTTTACGTGTACTACATTTTTACTCCTAACTGTATATGCACACACCCCAGCCAAAGCCAGGTACCCATTTATCAATGAACCCTGAAGGGAGGATTAACATAACACCATGATGTTAGGAAGTGTTATGATTAAACTGCTCAGTGAATCTTTAGTTATATTTCTACAGCCATACAAGTTGAAGATGAGGGTGGCTATGTGTGTGTCCTGGAGAACCAGTATGGCAGACTGGAGCTACAAGCAACACTCTCAGTGTCAGGATTATGTAAGTTGTGTAATTGTTTATCAAAGGAAAAATATGTGGGTTGTACTATGTAAATGAAATTAGACACCTGAGGAGCTCTGATTTATTTCTCTCCATTTCACGCCTCATAATTGTTCACCCATGAAAGCCATGATAGAAGCATGTTTTCCCCATGCCCTTTTGCTCAGTGTGAAAAGAGAGCAATTGCATGTTAATGAAGTAGTGGATCAGACAAATTACAGATTTTTCTTGCATATATTGTCTTCTAACATTTTTTGTTAATGGCAGTGGCACCACTGATTGCTGCACCACCAGACCCCAACCTGAAGGTTACCTTGGACTTCCCTGTGACTCTCCCTTGCACTGTGGTCATAGCCAATCCTCCTCCACAGCTTGTGTGGTTGCATAAAGGTTCACCTATTGACCCAGAAAGGGGTTGGTATTTTGAAAGATAAGATGTACCTTATGTCATGATCACTGTTTTGTGTACTTTGAAAGAATCAAATGACAGAGCTGTAAAAAATGACTGAATTGGATGTTGTGTTAACAAGATACTGTATATATCAGCAAATTTTTGAATGAGTTAAGCTATGGCATATGTATTTTTGTATCTTTATGCAATATTATGAGCTTATGCTTACTTACAGTCAGAATAGTTTTTTTAATGATTTTTATTTACACATCTGTTTAGGTATGATCGTGAAGAATGATGGTTCTTTAAGCATCTTTTCTGTACAGTCGCATGATGAGGGTGACTACCAGTGTGTTGCAACCAATGTTGCTGGTAACTCATCTATGACCCTTCATCTTACAGTCCTAAGTAAGTTGAAAACTTAGAAACTTAACAGTTTTACATGTTGCTTATTACTCTTATATTGCTTATTACTCTTATAAAGCTGAATATGAATGGGCAGAGAATACAAATACAAAAGTATTCAAGCAACAACAGACCATTGGAAGGGTTCAGAAACTCTGAGATTAGTGAGATCTATCTATATATCTGATGCCCAGTCCTTCCAGGAACTCCTTCAAGAGGGTGACCATGGCAAAAGAGTCTCCATAAATGGTGAGCTCCAGTGGCACTTAGCATTTAGTGGCTCACCCTCAGTAGGCCATTGGCAGAGGGCAGTTCTAGCACAGTCTTTTCAGAGGCTTCTACCTTATGTTCCTAATGGTTCTAAGGCTGATCCCTGTGGCACACAGTTTATGTCAAACATTCTGAAGCTTGACTTTTATTAATTACCACTCTTTGTTTACAGCCAGTCAGATAGGTTTTTAATCACCAAAATGCAACCCATCTGTATCAAGTGATTTGATATTTCTGGTATCCTTTGATGCAGGACTTTATCAAATTCTCACTGAAAATCCAATTAAATGACATTAGCTGCCTTACTTTCATTGCAAATGTTGATTTTAGTATAAAAAAACCAAGTGGATTTGTTTTACATGAACTACGTCATTGAGAGCCATACTGAGAATCATTTATTATGCAATGATCCTCTTAAGGATTTAGTCTTTTCTCAAATAATGGTTTCTTTAAGTTTACTAGTTATGGATGTTAGGTTACTTTGAGCTTTTTAACTTTTTTGAGTACGAGTATTACATTTGCAAACTTCCAATCCGTTAATGTTTTCCTCATAGAAAGTGACATAATAAAAAGTAGTGAGGACCTTAACTATACCATTTTTCATTTCTTTCATTATTTTTGGATAAAACTTATCTGAACCTGTTATTTTATATACTTTTATTCCATTTAGTTTGTTTGTCAGTGTACCATGAAATGTTGTCTTCCATCTGTGGGACTGACTCAGAATATGAATTGTGTTTTCAAAGGCAAATACAGATGTAAAAAAATAACTTTTAAGATCTTTGCTATAGCATCATTGTTTTTAAACAAATCACCATTATTCACAAATAATTCACCACTTGAGTGGGAGATGGGTCTTGATTCTGACTTAACTTGAAAATTTCTTGGTTTCTTTTACTATTTTCAGCAACACACTCTTCATGCTGATATTTACTTTGCAAAGCAAGTCTCTAAGTCTTCCTTTATGCACATATGCATAACTTACTCTATTGTGGTGGATATGCTCTCTTTAAGTTTCTTATGTGCAACTTTCTCAGACAAGAGGCAGGTCTTTATTGCACTGTTTTACCATTTTGGCCTAGTTTTAGAGAATGAACCTCTGCTGTGCAGTGGCACATATGCTCACTCCACTACTTTTGAACATTTTGCTGAAGCTTTTCCAAGCCACTTCCATGTCATTTTCTTTGATGATATCATGTCATCCCAGATTTTTTTAGACAAGAGAAGTGTGAAGATTAGTAAAATTTATGTCTAAAATCTGGTATTTTATACTTTTTTATTGATCAGCATTACTTGCAGTGTTGAAAGTTACCTCAGAAGAAATATGCCATCAGCTTTTCCCCAGCTTCACTGTTATGGACAAGATCCTTATTTTTAGCGAGAAGAAATTCAAATATATTTACATCATCAGTTGTATTCATTTTTTCAATTTATTCACCAAGGCATTCATACTTGGCAGTTCCTCCTCGTGCAAAAGCAAATCGCTTAGAAGAGGAAGTGGTGGCCTTGGAGGGTGAGACAGTGAAGCTGAAATGCCCAGTTAAGGCTGATCCCCGACCAGTATTCTTCTGGAAGAAGAATGGGCAGTCTCTGTCAGGCTTTTCTCGCAGGTGAAGACCAAATGAAATCCTTTTAGCATGTGAGAAGATTTTAGATGGGACTGTACTTGTATGATTATATTTGAGGCTGTGATAAATATTAAATGAATCATTACAATATTGGAAGATCTCTCTACATTGGCTGAAATATTATGTTAAATCTTGATATTAAGATTAGGATGATTTTGAATCATGTTGAAGTTATATTTGATTTAAATCAGTGAATCTTTCTGATGGGAGGCTACCTTTTATCATTCTCAGGATACGTATACTGAAAAATGGTATAGTCGTAATAAGACAGCTAGTGACTGAGGATGCAGGTACTTATGTATGTACTGCTGTCAATGCTGCTGGAGCCACCAAAATTCCTGTAATTCTTGAAGTTCATGGTGAGATATCCTTCCCCAATAGTTGGTATATGTATGCTGTTGTGATTTATGTATATATATATATTTTTTTTTTTTCATTAGTTTGAGTGCTGGTTGCAAAATCATGAGAAGAAAGATACTATATCAATTTAGCTTTTGCTTATTTTTTACAAAAATGTCTTTATCTTTAACCTGTCATTTATAAGGAAGTTATTATGTTCCATTTACACAGAGCTGATAATCCAGTCATTCCATTCTTGTAATTCAGCGTTATTCATTTGAATGGGCTGAGTACTTAATCAATGATCATTGAGATAACCTAGCAAGCTGTTCCTTCTTTCCTTTGGACTTTATGGTGTTTCACTGATGTGTAGCATTTATTGTGTGTTGTTTTTAAATTCTTTATGTCATGATTTCTTCTAAATAGTTATTATGATTTCTTAGCCAGACTTGAAATTCAAAAATACTATTTCTTGGAGAAATGATGTTAGAAACTTTGAATTCCTTCTCTGTAAATTTATATATTTTGAAACATGGTTTTAATGAAGATTATTTATTTTTATAATGATACATTGTAATTATTTTTTTAAATCATATGATAAGTGTAGTGTGAAAGGGATTGTTGAAAACATATGGATCTAAGGATAAGCGGGTGGAGACAGTGAAAGGATTTTACTAAGCAGTTTGGAATGTATCAGGACAGGATGAGGAATGAGTGAGTGGTGTGTTGTTGAGATTTGGGTAATGCTATTTAGGGGTGTTTTATATCTTCAGAGTTGAGAGGGATATGCTTGCAGAAAAATACGTAGAGGAATATGATTGGAAATGGATTAGTGGAGCAGAAGATAGGAATGATGCATACAGATGAAGCACATATAAGAAAGGGAACAGGAAAGACAAAGGAAGTCCAGATCATGAGAAGAATGAGAGGATTTGAGAGAAGAGTAGTAGTTGGTAGGCAGCCAACGACAAGGGATTTATATTACCAGTACTATCTGCCTGGGTATCAAGAGGATTAGTGACATCTGCTTAGTGAGCCAGCACTTTAGTGGTTGTCAAGTTGCACTCCACTGACCCAGGTTGCTATTTTTTCTTTCTACCTCACTAATATGTGGACTACTGGCATTCTGTTCGCAAACATACAATCTCTCCTTGTCATATGTAACACTTGACAACACTTAACTCATGCAGCTCATTCTTCGAACTCTAGATTCCTGTGGTGAGCGCTGTGTGCTAGCCCTACCTTTTGGCAAAATGCTAGGAGCAGTAGATAGAAGTAGTAGGTAGGAACATTTAGTGAGGCAGAAAGAAAAGACAGCTACCTGGGTCAGAGGAGTGCAACTTCGCAACCACTAAAGTGCTGGCTCACTAAGCAGATGTCACCAACTCTCCTGATACCCAGTTGGGTAGTACTGGTAATATACCTCCCTGGTTGTTGGCTGCCTACCAACTACTACCTTTGTATGATCAAGTAGAATGCACAGCAGATGTAGGCTAGTCAATAACTTATAATACATTACTAGACAAGGTACAAGGAGGAGAGATAAATAGGTGACGTGAGAAATTTAATAAAGGCTAGGATCTTTCTTATGATGTTAGAGAAAAGGTTGTGATCAAATGAAAAGGAAGCATTTTCTCTATGAAAGTGGTACGAATGGAGACTATGGTTTTAATTAACAGATCAGATTGCTATTGTAAAGGGAAAAAGTAAGAAGTTCTTTTAAGAGTGTAGAAGTTCTTGTTTTACTTTAACACACTTGACATGTACTTCACCCATCCCATTGTATTGGGAATGGAGTGATGTTAGATAGGTGATTAGATAGCTAGATATGTGCAGGTTCACATTATATTTGAGAATCATAAATGGGAGAACTTTGAAATATGTAGACTTTAAAGATTTTCATGATTGTTGTTTATTCATAGATTATGTTTTTGTCATTGGTAGCATTAGGTTAAGGTTTTGTGGGTGTATTGATAGATTTTATCATTAATTGCAGTAAAATTAGGTTTTAATATTAACATGAAAGGTAAGTTGTGCTTTGAGTTTTTGTTGTTTATATGCAGTTTGTGGTTGAAATGACGTGTTAATTATGAAATTCTTCAATCAGTTCCTCCAGCAATTAAGGAGGACTCAGACACATACACCGTGTCTATGGGAGATGTATTGGAGATACCATGTGTAACTAGTGGAAATCCATCACCCACTCTTACCTGGATTCGTTATGACCAAGCCCTTATGTGGAATAACACACTCAGAGATGGCACACTGAGGTACTTCATGATATTCCTTTTGTTTTTGCATCATATAAAAGAAACTGATATGTCATCAAGCTAATTTACTTTTTCACCAAGCATTTAAATTTGTTCTTATGAAGTGCATGAAAGTTATTAACTTGACCTGCCCTAGTCTCTTAAGCATGATAGCACAGCCTTTGAATATGACTGTATAACTGTAAAGCATGACAGGATGATAATAAGATCAAGTCAGAGGTCATACCATTATATCCTAATGTCATGCCATTGTGTTTAAGGATTGTTATCTTTTTGCTCAAACTTTTTTATATGATGGAGATCCTTCTGCTTTTATATAGTAAGGTGCATAAGCATCAGTCTAACTTAATTTTCCACCATAAGAGGAGGATGGATGTATTGGAAATGAAATGTTTAAGGAAAATATGTGGTGTGAGATGGTTTGATCGAGTAAGTAATG
>JAYMFT010115014.1:0-13411 GCA_038088735.1 Panulirus argus
TATATATATATATATATATATATATATATATATATATATATATATATATATATATATATATATAATACATACATACATACATACCTTATGTAGAAAAGAACTTAATTAGACCAATCCAAGTAAAGAACATCTTGAGGAGTCGGCACTTGTTAGGGCAGTTAACTTCTTGAGTCCCACTGTAGCGCCCTTGAACACGACAGCATGATGGCCTGGCTTTTGACCCGACCCTTGAGGATCAGGTCAAAGGTCACGCCCTCATAACCCGAGGATCGTATTCAAGAAACTTAACACCGTGTTCAAGAGGTTAAGCTCTCCATGGATGGGTGCTCTTGAAGGGCACCCTTCCTCACCCGCTTGTAACCCGCTTGCGATCCATCCAATACTGTCTGCAGCAACTGACGAAAGTCTTGTCTCTTCCCCCCAGAAGAAAGAAAACGGAACCACTCTGCTCCTGATGGAGGAGACTGAAGGATCGGTAGTGTAAACTCATGCTGTTAGTTCGTCTCTCTTTGTCTGGTGTTCAAGTCTGTGGGAAATAATACGCGTCTGGTAGAAAGCAGTTCCTCTCCTTGTGACACAGGCTAATCGTAATCGCGAGTGCTGTTTACATACGGATGTCTACCCAAGATGGTAACGAATTCGTATTTCAATGCATCAACCGCGAGGCAAAATACATTTTCTTCAACAGGATTGTTAACATATAGAGTGATTTACTATTTAGATTGGTTGAAAGTAGAACCATAGATGCATTTAAGAATAAGCTTGATAGATAATTCTCTTCAAGTCCAACACTTACATTATTTGCACCTCTTTAGGAACAATGACAGGTTTCAGGTTATTCTCTTTGAATTATCTGGCTGCCTTCTAGCTTTTACTACACTAATCTGTGAGTTTGTGATATCTTACGCTATCACAAACTGCCTTGAAGGACCGAGTGGTCTGTTGCTTTTGGAATTCCTTTGTATCTCTCTGTACTTGTATATTATTTTTTGAAGCAATCGGAGTGTGTATCAATCTTTAATTGTATTATCTTTCATCTACAGTACTACAGTTATCTTTTCTAGTACTCAGTTGCGACTTAAACCCCCGATTTCCTGTGACTGATTATCCATATATAGAATGTTGACTTTTCTAATCCTTGGTAATCTCTGACCTTCTGAGAAATGGTGTTAAACCTTTAGAAATATCATCATCCCATAATTCACAGTGTAAGAACAGTTTATTGATCATGATAAGCTACTTAAACCAGATTAGGACAGAGGGTATCATGGAGTTTGTTAAGACTAAGCGAAATATAGATACCATGATAAAATGGTTTCTGTATTCTGTATTACTTTTGAAATCTAAGATATTTATAGAGTATTAAATGTTTCAAGTGTTATATTTTTCTATTTTGTGGAGAAACTATAGTGAAGAGAGACTTTAATCATATTTCATACCTAGTAAGGGCAAGTCTGACCTAAACTGGATGGTCTAGTCAACCAGGGGTTATTTCCATATTACCCAAAAGTACCTCCACCTCAGGTTGGCGTTGCCGGTTGAGTCTGGCAATACTGACAACATTCATATATCAGATGTTGTTCCTACGTCAATTGCATCTCCTCCTCTTGTCTCATAATCTTCCTGGATTTTATAACCTTCCTCTCGTAGACCACATATCACAACCGGTCCACATCTCTCCACAACACGTTTCATTATTGTGACCATGCTCGATTGTGATTTACCACAATATCCGTTAGTTTATCATCGTTCTCTTCCATGTCCTCCATCCTGTCGACCAGTTTGTGATATATCCATGGGCGCGCTTCCCTCAGATGCTCTGACGGCTTCAGGCTCAGAAACATTACCGTGAAACATTTCATGTCCTGTCTGTTTACAGTGATTAAAATGACCTTCGCGCTGAACACACTGCAGCGCTCTGTTGCCGAATGCGTGTAATTTCTAATGTGATGATGATGAGACCTTGACATGCAATTACATTCAAACTTATATGATATTCTTTCCTCTCATACAGAATATCAGCTTGTTCTGCATCTCAGGCTATACCTCAGCTTAGCAGTCATTACTTTTGAGTGACATCACTCTTAGAGAAACTCATAAATCTACCTCTCAGCAAAAGATTTCGGGCTTCGGTGGTTTTATATGTATGGAGTGGCTGGAGAGGGAGAGAGGTGTCACAACGGAAGTCAGTCTGTTTTCCTATTTGTAGTTCTCGGGCGACATGAAAATTCAGCACATCATCTTCACTCTCGATATAACAAAGAATCCTTTAGGTACCAGGGGCTATATGCGATATAACAAAGAATCCTTTAGGTACCAGGGGCTATATGCGCTGCCTCGACTGTATAGATACCACTATAGCGCTGCAGATACTATATCTTGACAAAAGTAGATACGAGAGACTCCATATGGGCACTATACAAGCTACCTGCATGACACTGACACCACGTGGAAATCATGAACATCACTGAACGATACATGCAGGACATGGGTAGTAAGACATCCGTTTGGGCATCACACAGGGGAAATGCCACCTGGACACGAGGCATTACACTTCAACACAATAGATACTGCCTGAACGCCAAGGCAGTAAGCTCCGTTTCGACACTAGATTCTCTCTGTGGACACCGTCTATAGCATCTTGACACCTGAGCGCCATAGTAATGTAAGCTGAGCATTATTTATTTTACAGTGAAACAAAATCTATTTTGGATACTTTATATACCTGGAAACCGGAGATAACGCTTGGATACGTATCTATATCATATATCTCATTTAGCTTTCTTCTCGTAAAGCAAGATATCCAATATTCTATGACAAATCTAGATATCATTGAAACAGAAGTGAGTTTGATAAATCTATACACGTTTGGAAAAAGAGTTAGTCAGTTGTTTGGCCTCAGAGCAGATTACTATAGATGTCCTGGACATCATAGACACCTAATAGACATTTCAAATATCACAGGAATACCAGATACCGTCTAGTTATAATAGGTACCTTGGGCCACAAAATGACACTGCACATAACCTTGCACCTACAACTCCTACCTCAATATTATAGGTAGATACCACGAAACACAACAAATAACTTTCCACCTACAAATTTCACTACAACACCATACGTAGATACCACCTGACGAGAAAGATAATCTTCCATCTACAAATCCCATCTCGACACAATATATAGATACCATCCAACATTACAGATACCATCCAACACAACAGATACCAACTGGCTCTCCCCTAAATGCTTTGCTCGTATTACCTGACTCTCGCCACCTCTGAAATTATTTTCCTTTCCTTTCAAGTACCGAATTTTCATTTCTGACTTCGTCATTTTCAACGGAGCAGAAGTGTTGGGTTTAGAAGACTGACCATCTTAGTTAAGCATTCCCTGAACCTAGTCGTTCCCATGCTTTTGCACAGAGAAAACATATTTCGCACTGTTTATCAGATCAGTCTTACTTTTGCCAAAGACAAACGTGTTAGTGAAATCTTTCGAAGTAGACTAGGGAAGTTTTAAAAACCCTACATGAAATATTGTTTTGTGTTGTTATCAGTTTATTTTGCTTAGAGGACAAGATAGGTGAAGTGGGTAGTAGGAAAGGCCAGTTTATCTTATCTGGATGATGTGACACGAATATGTAGATGATAAGATTATCACATCATCTAACCTAGATGATAAAACAGGAGATATGGATTAGAGGATCACCAATTTATAATCTCTGGATGATAGCGCATGAGGAACACGCTGCTCCCCTTGTAGACAGCCAACAATAGCTATCCACCAATCTCCGTTAATGATCTAACCTGTCCGTATGATCCCTACACGCAGGAACCGACTAACCATCACATCTGAAACAACGACTGACCTCAACATACGTAGAACTGAAGAAGTATAAATCTTTGGCCTCGTTTCCTTCAAAGTTTGTGTGATCATTATTTCACTGGAGACTTTTATATCCGCTTCCATCTTAAGCAAGGTATCATATCTTGTTTAGCAAATCAAAATGTCAAGTATCGTCATTTGTATCGTCATTTGTATTACTTACGTTGATGCATGCTAATGTAATTCAATTTGTAACATGACCAACAAACAGTATTCTTTTTCCGAAAAATGATTCGTTATTTGCTTTCATATGCCAGCCTCAGATAGACTTGTGTAAAACGCTTATAACATGATGAGTCCCTGGAAGTCCACTCATGCACCGTTGGCTCAAAAACTTCGGGAAAAATGATATGACCAGGGAAAACTCGTCAGAACTTTACAGTTACTTTTCCTTTCAGTCTTCGGTTGTTAAATTAATGCCTTCAAACCCATTTTATTGATGCTCCTTCCCCAATTTACTACCACCATCATTCGTTCTTGGATTAGATACAGGGCTTTTATATTTAGCTCAGTCAAGCCCGTTGACACTATTAAATGATTGCGTGGTTTAATCAAATCGACCCCTGAGATTTAAGGTATGTATATAGATTTTTTTACCCCAGAGAGACTTCTGACCCCGTAAGGTTACTTTACCTATTGATTCATGCAGAAAGCTCAGCATTTTTTTCATTCATATTTACCTACGTGAGAGGAAGGCTAATGAATCGTAGATCTTCGTTGAATAAGGCAGAGCATCTGTCTCCTGCCGTAGTGTAAGACTAAATCATGTATCGAGCATTTGTTGCTTTGAGAAGAGTAATTCAACAGTGCAGCGTGTTTCATCATAGAAACTGAAAAAAAAAAAAAGAAAACTTTTGTATCCAGGATTTCCTTTTGATTTTCAGCTTTCAGAAGCGATCTATCAGATACAGATATCAATGATTTCTTCAAGGCTGGTATGAATATGTTACTCATACTGCTCCGGTGGTCATGGTCCGAGGCCGCGGTTATCTCAGAAATCTCTTTTGGAGTTAGATCAAACTCTTCCCTCAGAAGGGTTTGGGCGTTCGATCTTTCATATCTGGGTACTGACAGACTGGAAAGGAATCATCAGAAAATACATGTGAAGTAGCTTCAGTCTTTGCCTAATTCTATTTATTTTGACAAAACTGTAGTATCACATATACTGTTTTAGTTCTACTGCATTTGGGTTGGGTGAGTGGTATAGATTCGCATTTCCTTTATATAATAACATCGACAAAAATATTCACTTCTTGGTTAACATCGTCTGCTTGTGGATGGATATCTCTCTCCTCTGCTTTGTGCTGTATTTACCTCTCTAGTCTTTCAAATTCTACCTTTTATTCCTTTATTTATTCTTCTAGTTTATCGTAAGGACAGATATTCTTACCCTTAACTAACTAACGCAAGTATTTGGTCTCTGTCGATATTTGGGACATTTGAAGGATACTCTTAAAAAAGAAAGGTAGATACGCCCCAAATACTAAGACGTTTTGAAGATTTCTTGGCCTCAGTGGGTGACAAGCATTCAGACAATAGAACTGTCAGCAACTCAGAAATGTCAGGGATCACATGAAAAGAGATGATCATTCCGTTCGTTTGTGAAATGCCTTTGTCCAGCAGTCTGTCTATCCTGTCAGCTCCGAATAAAAGAAGAAACAGACGCTCGGCTTTCAGAGGTCATTCAGGATCTATGACGAAGAAATTCCGAGTTGCCTACAGACCAAGGAAAGGATTCGATACTTTCAGAGATAGCTGAAGCAGGTGCATGACGAGATCCAACGCCACTGGATCAATGAGCACATACCTGTCACGAACAGAAGGAGATGCATACACAAAAAATATTGCTTTGTTCTGCTTTCAGTTTTGGCTCTTGGCTTAACTGCGACATCTCGTAATGCTCAGAGCAACGGAGCCTTATCGTCCTTCTTTGAGTCTGAAGGACATGTGTATTCCGTACTTCATGTGGGATTTCATTATCTTTGCTCTTTTCTCAAAAAGTTGAAAGGTGGAAAAATAAATCAGTAGTCAATATTGATAAAAGGATGAGTTGTTAGGTATCAAATTCGCCGAGGATATTAAGCTGAGAAAATAAATCTACAACAGAGACTGAACGTGTACAGCTCCAAACTGACGTAGACAAACTGACTGAAGGGTCTACGAGCGGCAGACGAATATTACTATCGTTAAGTGAAAAGTTTTACACATCGGCAATAGAAACGAGATGGCAAGGTACGGTATGAATTTTGTTGACCTGCAAAAGGTAGACGAGGAAAAAGACTCAGGTGTGTTCATCTCTTTGCATTTAAAGTCATGCCAGAAGATTGTTAACTCTAAGATCTCTTTCACTATGACAGCCAGCCTTGAAAGAACCCAAATGGTCTGTTGCTTTTTATATTCCTTATCATTCCTTTGTATTTTATCATCATATTGTAAAGAGGTTTGTAAATGGATGATAAGGGCCATAGAAAGACTCGTATAGGTTGGGGAAACTTTGACTTGGTTATAAGAGTTTCACCGTAATATGAGAAAGCATTCTGTGAACAAGGATATTGATGGAAACAATTTTCTTATAAAAGCCACAGTGACATACTTCTCGGGATTATCGTAGCATCTAGTCAACCAAGCCACTGATTTCTGGATACAAATGCGTCGAGTTGAAGGAAAGCAAATATCAGAAATGATGCAGTTCTGGATCCAGGTTAATTAAGATTCGATATAAAAAAAAAAAAAAACTGGAAATGTTGTGCGCAATAAATGACCTTTAGAGATCACAGGTCAGTGGAGGGTAAATCCAAGGTCAGATCTGGTTATGTAGGTTTTAACCATAGAAAAAGAAAAAGGTATACCCCGATGGAGCTGTTCACTAATGTACCGTCTCATTCCATCTTAAAGGGAACAGCTAGATCTACTGTTCCTAGACCTGACCGATAAAGACAACATACATTTTCATATTCCTTTAAGCCAATGATTCAGAAGAGCAAGAAAATCAACTATCAACATGCCTGAAGTAATTCCTTGTCGATCTGCTTCTCAGGGGCATAATCATTCAACCCCCCATTCATTTTCTTTTCTTTTTTTTTTTACTACCGAGTGAGAGATGTACATTTTGAATTCCGTAAACGTGCGTTTCCAAAGCATGAGTCTCTATGTCTCTCTGTGGTCCTGCCTCGCTCAGGTACGCGTTCTCAAGAGGAGCAAGTTTTCTTTTTTTTTTCTTTCTTTCTGTTCCTTGCCATTAGCGAAAATGAATATCCCACAATTGGCTTCGTTATTCTGTAAAATTTTCCTCGCCCGTGCAGTTCACCAGGGGATGTAACCTCGCACGCTCTCCATGAGCATTGCTATTTCTCCTGTGGGTAAACTTCTTTCGCATAATTGCAGTCGTTATTCAGGCTTTAAGCTTCAGCTCGTTTGAAGAACGTGGTATGAGATAATTTACTACACCAGAAACCCTTTGAATATGATCGCAAACAGAACATGCATAGAGTCTCCGTTGAATTTTTTTATGTAATACGTTTTCAATTATTGGCATGAAATCGTGCCAATAATAATTTGCATGACAGTTATTCTGTGACTGAATTCTGTTACATTATCTCGTACAGAACCACGCGTTACTCAGAGACGTCTGTGTCCTGGGGAAGCGATCTCCAAAACCGGGGAAGTGAGTCTTCATTCGTTCATTTCACCTCCAGGAGAGGGTCTTATTGGTACACCTGATGGAGGAGCCCCCACGGGGTCATCATCAGGTCGGTAATAATTGCCAGGCGGTACTACGCGTAAGCAAGAAAACAGGAACATCATCTTTTACAATTTTTAAAGCAGGCATTTGGGTTCTTTGTGTACTAATGTTCCCCAAATACTAACATTATAGCGAGCTGTTTAGGCTCCTAAGATGTGCCGGAGCATTAAACTCTTCACTTCCCGGAACAGAACAAAGAAGGATGCATCTCAAACTTATATGAAACGGAGTATGTTATGCTTACAGCGTTTCCCCGTTGAGACTTGATAACCTTTTTGTTCTCGTAACTCTCTCTCTCTCTCTCTCTCTCTCTCTCTCTCTCTCGAAGGTAGGTAGGCAGCCGCCGACCAGGGAGGCACGTTACCGGTACTTCCCGCTAGGGTATCGGAAGGGTTAAGTGGCGGGGCTGCGCAGTGAACCTGTGCAGAAGTGACTGTCAAGTTAGAATCCTTTGGCCGAGGTAGCTATCTTTTTTTTTCTTTCTTTTTCTTCTGCCTCACCCCCACGTGGGCTGCAGGTCGATCCACAACCATATAATGTCTTTCCGTCTCATAACACTTGACAACATGTAACCCTAACGACCGACCCATTATTCATAACTGTATTTTTCTTACGGTGATTGTTACGCTCTTTGTTACGCTCTAACCCTGTCCTTTAGGTTGATCTCTCTCTCTCTCTCTCTCTCTCTCTCTCTCTCTCTCTCTCTCTCTCTCTCTCTCTTTCTCTCTCTCTCTCTCTATACACACACACACACACACAAACACACACACACACACACACACACACACATATATATATATATATATAAATATATCAGGTATTTCTAGAATTCCATATTACTTTATCTAGTTTGTAATATTTCGATTGAAATATGTCATACATACTTCCAAACTACTTCTTGCAAGATATCATTGAAAGGATCACACAACGTTCCTCGTGCTGTGTGAAAATTAACTTATAATGATAAACTAACAATCTAAGAAACCGGAGGCTACCAAACACAATACTGACTCGTGACACAAGCTTCGTTTGCATAGCTCGTTACGGTAACTGTCTTGCTAAAACCGCTTTGTCGGAGATGGACGCATTTATTGGCAAGGAGGTATAAAATTTTTGGTCGTTTTCCACCTACTCATCAGAAACAATAAATTCTCATAACGATTCCTTTACTTCTGTTAGGATCAATAGTCTGTCGTGGGTAACTGCGCAATGGGGCGATTCGATATTCGATCCGTATTCAGTAATATCTCATTAACGATAACTCTTTCCTTTAAGATTTTTTTTCATCTAGATCTAAGGTTCACTGGAGACCATAATCCCACGCAGAGACGATAGATTTACTAAGATTACCACTGACACAAAACCTTTTTTTGATGAATAGTGAAACATAAATGTGTATCAAAGGCATGCCACCGCAATCTTCATAGAAATCAACTTTTGCAAATACTCCTGATATTTCATGATGAAGTTAAATGACTTTAAACGTGTATGTGTATGAAGAAATTCAAACTCCTCATTCGTAAACGTTATTCAAATCATACATTTCTCCCTTTAAGATCCAATGACAAAGTACCATTCTTTTTGGGGGGATTATTTGAACACCGAGCATATAGATTTATAGTTCACATCTGAACTTAGTAAGAGAATTTATCTTAAAGTATGGAGCACAGTATACCACATGGTGTTGTGTGGTTACCGTAAACTGTATGGTTATTATATTGTTTAACTGAACTGTTGTCTTGTTTCTTCCTTACCTTTTCATCACGCAGGATACGCTCATACAAGGCTGGACCACACTTTATCACCATACACTACACACTCAGTATTCTAGACCGGATCACACTTCGTGCCCATACACAATACAGATAGATAGATTGGTAGATAGACAGATGGATAGCTAGGTATCTAACTAGATAGATAGATAGATGGATAGATAGATGGATAGCTAGATAACTGATTAAATGGATAGATAGATAGCTAGATAGATCGGTAGAGAGAGAGAGAGAGAGAGAGAGAGAGAGAGAGAGAGAGAGAGAGAGAGAGAGCCAAACTACGTATAGTTAAGTCGTAGTTTCTGTTGCTGGTGGTCTGCGGTAATCTTTAGCCTGAAGCTGTACACGTGTAAATCAGGGACGAGACTTCGGTCGGTACTTAATCACCTCCAATTATCAGAGTTCGTGCGAGTCTTTATGGCTAGATGTTTGATCCCCATCGGTCGTTAGTCCAATATGATAACATACATGGTTACCATCCATGTGACATGGCATCACAAGGGTGGTATCCTTGAATATCTGTTGTGTTATCCAAAGATAGGTAAAACTAGGCTTTAAGGAATTATTGAAAGAAATCTCTATGTTATGATATAGCCATAGGAAACAGCAGATGTGACTGAAAGATAGGTTGGCTGACTAACTGCCTTGGGAACGTAGTGAAATATAAGTCATTGTAGTGTGGCAGGTTTTGGGTTGAATGATGAGAAGGAACTGCATTTCAGGTGATTTGGGGCTGTGATTGAGCCTGCTGGATGCAGCAGGGAGTGGCGTGCGTAATGTGGGTGTGGTTTGTGGCGATGCATAGCGGGCTTGTGGTGGATACTGGAGGTGTTTTGGTTTGTGGTGGAACTTGGTTATTATACAACTCCGGGACTCTTTATCCAGAAGCCCCTGTAGCCTCAAGGCTCCTCGACTTCTTTGAAGAGAAGGAGTTCCTACACGAGGGCGTACACTCTCTCATCAATGATTTTACCTAACTCGCCATTAAATCTTTCATCACTTTGGTTTCTATTTTCTAAATCCCATTCTATCTTGCGAGTGCCAGTAGGGAGCTTTTACAGAAGGGCGCAAGTGGAAGCTGTCGACGCTTCGTGCTCTCATCACGAAGGCATCTTCAGGGGCAAGTCAGCTTGAGGCGTAAGAGTGTGTTTTAAACGTGATAAGTGGAAGGGAAATATATCAGCGTGGGTAACACGGCTGGTGGAAGACTCCATCACTCTCTGCCAGAGTGACGTCTTGTCCCACTTTGTCCGCTCTTGAGTAAGGTGATCTTAGGTCGTTTGCCTCGGATAGGGAGAGCAGTTGTGACGTGCAGAAGACACTTGGCGTCTATAAATAAGCTCGAGTAGTTTTTTGTCGAGTCTACCATCTGTTGTCTCGCTAGGTCGGCCCCACGAACGTTTTTCATTTGCGACTTAAGTTCACCTTGTCGGAGATGTACAGTCATACGTCTAGAGAGGTTGGTGGTGGTGATGGCGGGTCTATCAAGAAGTTTACAGCCTCTTTCTCGAGGTGAATTCGTAGCTTACGTGGGAACTCTGGATGGGTTTCTAGTTGCGCTGATGTCGTTGGTCACGATTTAGTTCTTAGTCTTCTTGTTCTTAATGTAGATGACAAGCCTGAGATGGTCGATGGGGTATGTGCGTTGGTGAAGATGCTCTCGGGTTTTCCTTTCGTCTGTTTCATAAGCTGAGAACATCTGGTTAAAATAGATTCTGTGTCGTACATGTAGGGGCCCCTCTTAGTCGCCTTCTACAACAAGCAGGGAATACGCAGGCAATATTCTTAGTCCCCTACCCCCAGGGATATATATATATATATATATATATATATATATATATATATATATATATTCTTGATTGCTTTGGTTTCTATGCATTACGCATGTCAGCCAGAGAAAGGATGTGAATGAATGAGGCCTTTCTTCGTCCGTTCCTAACTACAAGCCGTTAATGCGGGGAGCGGCGAATAGAGAGAAAGAAAAGAGATGTGCTTGATAAAGCAACGAGAGCGAAGTGGATAAATAGGAGCAAGGAGACTCCGAGCAAGAATCCTTGGTTCAACTCCAGGTTCCTCGACAGCAACTAACGTGTGACACCAATCCAGAACCTGACGGCTATTTGTGGAACCACAGCCTCTCCAGGGTTTTGCCGCTGCCTCTGCCGGGGAACATCTTGAGCCCTATTGCTCTTCTTTGATAATGCTCTCAACCTTCATACTTCATGGCATCTAGACCATGTATGGTGATATCATCACGATCGCTGAAGATAATTTGTCATGACTGAGGAAGGTAATGTTGGTATTCTCGTCTGCTATCAACTGAGCCTCTGACAGAGAAAAAAAGAGTATCAGAGAGAGAGAGAGAGAGAGAGAGAGAGAGGCAGCATCAGAAACAGACAAGTAACGGCCTTTTTCGCACACATCGTCTCTCCAGCCGCCATGTGTAAAGCACTGTAACCAGCGCCTACCATCCACAGCCAAGCCCTTCCGACTGTTCAGCGGTTTACATTGATCACTTCATACGGCCTGCTTCAGCCCAGTGACAGCACTTCGCAAGCACCTTCTCCAGTTACCTCAATGACCCCACTTCATTGCTCCATACACCTACAGACCCAGAAAGCCTTCATCTCTTCATCTTCCCATTTGCTTTTAAGTCTCCCTTTCCATCTTGCTCCCTTCACAAACTGACGCGCAGATCCTCTTAACCTGTCTTTTATTTTCGCTGATATTCTCCATGTGTTCGAACCATATCAGTACACCCTGGTCATTTCTGTCATGCTACTCTTACTGGCACAACTCTCTCTTACACTGTCATTTCTTTATAATCAACCCGCCTCACACAACATGTTGCCCATAGAAATTTCATTTTTGATCATGTCCACCTAATATCTTCTCGTCTGCATTCAAGGAAAATGACTCACATCTGTAGCCATTCAATACTGTCTTCTTTTTTTATGCTGAAGGCTCCAGTCACGGACAAAAGTCCACATCAAGGCCGGGGCTTAATCGTAATGTAGAAAGAATTATGAAACGGAAAAAGAAAAGACAAGGGAAAATTTTTACGAATATTTGAGAAAGTGAAAGACCTGTCTTTTGAAATGTGCCAGGTCAGAGTTAATGGGAAAGACAGGGGAAGGTAGAGAGTTCCAAATTTTCGACGTGTAGGGAAAGAAGCAGGTATCAAAACGGCCCACACCCTTGAGTTGCCGATAGCCACACAATAATCATGTGACGCAGCAGCTTGCCGAGTAGTCTAGCTAGTTGTGGGGGCACACAAGCAGCCAGCTCTCGGGAGCAAAAACATACACTGGCCTCTCCTTCCTCACGCTCCTCAGTTCACCCATGACCTTATCTTCCTCTCCCACCTTATGACTCAATTCAACCTAACCCCCCCTAACGCCATGCGTCCATCCGTTACCACGTCCACATCTAGTTACCTAAGTCATTCCACCTTCCCCACGTCCACATCCCAGAACTTAGTTCATTCCACCTCCCTCATGTCCACGTATACGTAAGTACTTAGTTCATTCTACCTCCCCCATGTCCTCCCTGGTCACAGTAACATTTAAACCACCCTGTCTCAACCCCCTGCTGCACCTTATCAACTTAACTTTTTTATAATTTCTTCTCAAATTTCTCCCTTCACACACTCTCACAAACTCCGTCACCAAATTCTTGGAGTTTCGTTCTCTCTGGAGTCTGCCATCGGGACCGTGTCACCTGCAAAAAGCGATTGATTCAACTTCCCGTGCCAACTCGCCCCCCCATTCCTCCTCGCTCCAATAAGACCCTTGCATTTAACACCCACACCACAACCACCACTAAATTGTCTATAATTATATTAATCATCTCCATTGATATTATACATCCTTGACATAACCCAGCTCTCTCTCTCTCTCTCTCTCTCTCTCTATCTATCTCTATCTCTCTCTCTCTATCTATCTATCTATCTATCTATCTATCTACCTCTCTATCTATCTATCTATATATATATCTATCTTTCTATCTA
>JAYMFT010115025.1:0-13411 GCA_038088735.1 Panulirus argus
TCTCTCTCTCTCTCTCTCTCTCTCTCTCTCTCTCTCTCTCTCTCTCTCTCTCTCTCTCTCTCTCTCCCTCCCTCATCATGCCCGTATTGATCGCTGAATTCCTCCCTCCCCTGTTTCCCTGGTGCGTGTTGTTTCCTGTGACATTACTACTCTCCCCTCTTCTCCCTGATCCATCGCTGGTGCGTTTCTCCCCCTCTCCCTTTTCCCAGTCTGTGTTTCCCGTTCCTCTTAATTGCTATGTTTTCCCTTGTCAGCGATGCAATGTTTTATCCAACCGCCCCTTAGAGTCAGATCCAAATATTCTATAATTTGCGGAGGGTCATAACGTAATATATATTTTTTTTCTATCTTCTCTTCACGAATGAGTGTGTCTTAATACTCACTGTACGAACGGAGGGCGTTGACTCACGAATTCGCAGGTTCCAGACCGCGTCTCTGGATGGTCTCCATCAGCCGTGTCGACGGTCGGCTTAATCAACTTCCACTCAACTCCTCGTGGTGGTATTAGTTGACCCCCGAAGGCACTCACAAGCAGCGAATCAACCCCGGCCCTTCAGTGTGACCTCTGACATGCACTGCCTTACTCCCCAAGGAGAAGAAACATTCACCCGCGTTACGTCGAAGCAACGCGGCTGACAGACGAAGGAGATGGGAAGTTCCCTAAGACCTGAACTCTGCAGTAGAGGGGTCGGGGATCGTCTCTTAACGCGACTGGATTATGGAAACTATCCTCCGCACGGCTTCTCCCTCTCCCGAAACCCTTCGGAACTTCTTCTAAACTTCCTGAGTTCTCAAGTCTATTGTTATGCGAGAGATTCAAGAAGTCCCGTCCGGCAAGATTCCCAAAAGCCTGACTGCTACTAACGTCGGGGGGTTTTGGCCAAGAGCTTCGACTATCAAAAGCGTTTCAACTTTTCATTTCCTTCACCCGTAAATGCGAGACTGGAGCTTCGTACCCCAAGACTTCGAAGGCCTCAAGAAAAGGTTTGAATCCTCTCTATCCTCAAATACTCCAGCGAAGTCCTCGAACCAGAGGCAGACTTTGAACAATTACTTTTTGTAACAGTTGTCACCAACAGTCGATGCGGTAGAGATGATGAGGAACTGAATGAATTGGATTATGTAGGGCAAATTATTCTGACTGTAGCAGAATATAGAAACACAGTCACTGGTGATTCTCTCTACTCTCTCTCTCTCTCTCTCTCTCTCTCTCTCTCTCTCTCTCTCTCTCTCTAAAAAAAAAGATCGTCAGTGGAGATAGTGTTCGCAAATTACATCGCTCTTTATACCGCTGGCACGTGGCGGGTGGATCATCAGGTTGTTCGAGTGGGTATGCCGCACGGCGGGGGTACTAGCTTTCATTCTAGCATTTGGCCGGCACTTTAGGGAAGAGACACGGGAACGAGACTTCCAATTACTGTTCCCCGCCGGCATCGTTAGGAACAGAAATGAAACAGCCCAAACGAGAGAGAGAAAATGTTATCGTAAAAACAAAAGTATGGTTGTGGTTGCCATGGATATAACATCAGATTACCTTCACCGATTACTTTATGAATGTAACACATATGTAGTACCATCTGCCTAGTGATAGAGTGTATTTGATTACATGAATTATTAGTGCTAAAAAATATTGAATGGCTTGCTGAAAAATCTTTAATATATTCTGTAACCCCGACCAAGTCACGAGCGTCTGTGTATTTCAAAATATAAACGCAAGTAATAGAAAATAATTGATTTGTTAGAGGAATGATGACATTTTTATAAATGGGGAAGAAAAAATATCAGAAAATGCCTGAACATCGAGTGAAAATGTAATCAAATACTTGAGTCTTGGATACGCCCGCTGGTGGGAAAATAAGCTGAAGGCGCAGGCAGCGCGCTGCTCTAATGTGTGGACCGGTGTTTGCAAGCGTGATAGCCAATGATATTTTTTTCCTGTCAGCGGGACTTACACAGAGCCTTTAACCTAGAGGGGAAGCAGCCACCCTAACACCACAGATTCCTCTGAGCCTCCGTCGGCTTCATGGGATGTCCGGACCGTCCCATTGGCGCTCCTGACCTGACGCGTATGAATGCCGAAGCACGACACAGTCACATTCTCCGCCCTTGTGGGGGACGCTCACACGATTAGTTGGGAGGGGGTGGGGTGGGGATGGGGGGGTGCCGAGGGGGGAGGGGGAAGTGCGTGGGAAAGCTGTATTTTTTCGTCGGCAGGGGATCTCTCTCCCTGTATGTGTAGGGTAGGGGTGTAGAGAAACAGCTGTGGGAGGAAAGACGAGAGAACTTGTGGCCGTTCGGAAAGACCGTGTGTGTTTTTGGTTAAGGATACCGAGCGAGGAGGCTGTTGGAAGGGTGGTCGGGATTCCCTCCTCGACTCTCTGTTTCCAGCGGGCTATGGTTATCTCACAGAAGACGCCCAGACTCGCGTACTCCATACGTGATTATTTGGACCCACTCGGGAAAGAAACAGAGATACCCAAGCAAGGACATGATCTTGTTGACTACACTAGCAATTCATCTACGGGCCAAGTCTCTGAACGCTTTAAGCTCTCTTGGTAGTTCACCGTCATTAGCTGCCTTAGGGTCGGTCTCAGCTTAAGAACTGAGCTGTGGTAAACCTGCAGGTGAATAAAGGCCAATAAAGACAGGTGTTTCTATGGAACCCCATTTCTGCTTGACCATTAAGTATGTGTGTTTCTGTACGTAAGTAAGTTGTTAAGTAAATTCTTTCCCCCGTGATGATTACTTCTATAACAATGAATTCGTTTACACATTGATATCACCTACTTGTCTATGACCAACAATGGTGATGATTGATATTCTATCATGTACTTTAGTTTCGCAGCAAAAGTTTAGAGTGGCGCTTGGCCATATGTTGAATTTCACTTCTATGTCAACATAAACCTATTCTACAAAGACTCATATTTACATACAAAATGGTATTACTGTAATTTCTTCCTCCTCTGCTTCCTTCATTCGTGCTCGTTTTCCTGCTAAACAGCACACTGCTTGGAGAAATGCCCGACGTGCTCAGATCAGGACTTTAAGCAGAGGCATCTAATCCGTAGCCTACTTGCTTTATTTTGTCATTTCCAAGAAAATGTAAAAGGTTAATGAAAACGATATCGCAACCCTTATTCCAAGACCTTCTTCACTCTGAGCCTTGATTTTCCACTTCATAACCTCTTCATATAAGCCGATAAGTCTTTTACGTATTCTCGACCCCCAACTGCACTCCTGAGTCGTAATTCTTATACCAGAAGTATATAATTTTGAGTATTATTCATTCTAAAGGCCTGGGACTCTAAATTTTTGGGTCGTGCGAGTGAGCCTGGGGCAAAATGAATTAGTATATATCAAAACATCCGGTACAAAAATTCATACATGGCCTCCGGGAGGAGGAAGAGAAGCAGCGTTTGCTCTTGAGATACAGTTAAGACCTACAACTGTCAGCCAGTGGGAGTGAAAGAAGGAGCTGTCATTACCCTCCCATAATTCTCTGGCCTTGATTTCTGTATCCCGTAAACATTTGTCATTTTACGTCTGGAAATGCTAGGAGTGCCATTTTGGCCTCCGCCCTCGACGCTTGGGGAGATCAAGAGGCTAAATCATCATTCCAAACAAGCAAGGCGCCTGGGACGTGGCCGCATTCGACAGCCTTGCAAATATACGGGATGCAGTCCAGGAACAAACAAGTAAGGTGACATTTCACGGCGCCAGGGTCATGGCCGGGTTCAATATTAATGGAGAACATAACCACCCAATGCCATGAACAGTGCCTGACGTGGGACTAAAACCCTTGCATGACATTACTGATGACCCCCCGAGCGAGCAAAGGTCACACGACACAGTCTTGGAGGTCCAACTCGACGCTACTCTCTATAAAAAAAAAAGAAAATCATCATGGGTGTTTATGAAGCATTCTTATAGGTCAAGTGAAGGAAAAAATCATTCATCTTATTTCACTGAAAAATCAAGGAAATACAAAAGTCGTTTTAGCTGATTGGGGAGATTTAAGGTCACACATCCTAAAGACAGAACTCGTGTACAAGAAAAAAAAAAAAAAAAGAAAAAGATATTTTCTCATTACTGGTTGATAAGCAAATTTTGTACTCAAGGCCCGTGTCCAATCCCGCAAAGTCCACCCAGATAAAAGGATTGGCACACGGAAGCTTGGCTTACATAAAGGAAAAGAGGTTACAGACAGCCACAGAAAGCAAAGGTTTTTTAAGAAGTGAAAGATCTGCAGTACAATGTTTATGGAGTCGTGTGTGTGTATATATATATATATATATATATATATATATTTATTTATTTATTTACATGTGTGTGTGTGTGTGTGTGTATACATATGAATGTATGCTTGTATAAGTGTGAATGTTTGCATGTGTCTCCGTATAAATATGCACATGCATAATACATGTAGGTATATTTATCCTTTGTGTCCTGTTTATTCATATTCACGCTCGTATACATGCGAAAGAGATACAACAGAGGTACACGCGAGTGAACAACGGAAAATGAATGGTACACAAAAGTCCTTCGAATCAAAATATGAAATAATATCCGATCGTCACAAACGATACGTTCTTTTAGGTGGATTTATTTTGTGTGTGTGTGTGTGTGTGTGTGTGTGTGTGTGTGTGTGTGTGTGTCGTAAGGCTAAACGGTATGACGTGTAACTTTTAGATTATTTTTCTCGTAATTAACATTTCCTAAATATTCCTGTACGAATAAAGTTAATGGAAGGGATCCAAATATGTTTGAAGTTTAGAGAGGATTAAAA
Source organism: Panulirus argus (assembly GCA_038088735.1). Classification (NCBI taxonomy): domain Eukaryota; kingdom Metazoa; phylum Arthropoda; class Malacostraca; order Decapoda; family Palinuridae; genus Panulirus; species Panulirus argus. The sequence continues at coordinate 4,787 of JAYMFT010115025.1, forward strand.
AACGTAAAGGGATTCTCACTATGGCAAAGCCTTCCGCTTGCCCTTTGAGACCTGCAAGTGCTCGTTCCGTCGTTCCGCCTTCTGTTTCGACCCCAGCTTTCGTATTACAACTTCTCTCTTCTTTCGTGAGAAAGGAAACGACAATATCAAAGCTTCTACAAGGTACACATCTGTTGTCTTCAAGTTCAGTGCTTAAGATGTACATATATAGAGAGAGACGATGGGAGGATTGAGGTATTTAGAGAGACAGAATTGCGTTTTTGGGGAAGCTGAAGTCAAGGACGCTTTAGGAAGCTGTGATGAGCCAAGTCTAGGCGGGAAGTCAACGCCACAGCTACCACCGGCAGACAACAGCTCTTCGCCATGTGGTAGGGCGTCTCTCTCTCTCTGGTCTCCCTTGGCTCTCTCTCTCTACTTCTGCAGGAGTCGCAGACGTGGGAGGAGGTCGACACCACCACCACCACCACCACCATCGCCAACAGGAAATCGGCAGTAGCTTAGTGTCGCTGGGGGAGAACTCTCTAAGCCACCTATGGGAGGAGGTCGTCTCCAACGCCAAGGACAACCCACTTCCCTAGTTGACCTCCTGCAACTCCTGGAGGAGGAAGCGCTTGTTCGAGTTCCGGTGCGTATTTCTCCATCGCGTGTGGCGGGATGAGTAAGACGATGAGGTCTGTAATTTCATTTTGATGTGAACGTTCATTGTAAATCCCAGTCCGTAAGTTCTGTCGATTTCCCAAAAGTCTCTCGCCCCCAACTTTTTAACGCTAAACTCGCGTCTTTCACCCGTAGGCTACGCAAGGATTGTTTCGAGGGTGACTTCGAGTTCGTAAAGTCTGTAAGAAGGGCGCCAGCTCGGGGTCTGACGGCGCCTCCTTCCGTCGGAGTCCACTGACCTCAGAAGAGGAAGTCCAGATATGTCTATAAAAGTACAGAAAATTAAAAAAAAAAAAAAAAAAGATGCAGCTGATAAGTGAAGTAGACTTTTAAGCCTTTTTATATGATTGTATTCAAAACCGGCAACTAAAGTGCAAAGGAGATATTTAATAGCTTTCGTGAGAATGTATATGATATGCATTGGTTCTATATGAAGTTTCAGAGTACGACAAAAATTTGCCTGAAAATTCTGAAAGTATTGAAATTTGCATGGTAAAAGCCTCCAATTACAAGTACTCGGTGTATTTGTTAAAGCTATGCTAACGTGTGCAGTTTTGCACTTAGTGACCTTCATTATCTGCCTCATTATATATGCATATAATTCGTACCATTTCAAACTGCTGTCATGTTGTGCATAAACCTTTTTTTTTTTTTTCTGATGTAGTTTAATGTATGACACGCACGAAGGTCTGTTTAATTCTGATCCCTTCATAAATGTAAGTATTGTCTTTAATAATTTGGTCTTTCAATAAATCGTAACATTACCTTTCTTTTTGTCACTGACCTGATGATGATGAATTTCTCGAAATGTCTGTCGTAAGTGGTTTCGTTATATTTCCTTGTTGGTGCTGCTCAGATGTTGCGATACCCATGATGACTGATCGCTGGATTTTATGCACGTCTGAGCCTCAATGAAAACTGAAAATGTTATACATTAGTACAGTTTGCTGTGCGTGAAAGATCACTTATTTTTTTTTTTTCGTCTGTATGGCTTGACATCACACGTAGCGCATATGGTTTACGTAAACCGTCTTTACGAATTCGTATCGTGATCGTAAAAAGAGGAATGAAATGAGACGGAGCAGTGGTTGACTGCTTTTCAAAGAATCTCTCAATATTCCTCGACTCTACGTCACTACTGGAGTCCACGCAAGCACTTTTCTTTTTTTTTTTTACTACAGGTCCTGTTGGTAATTGACGTGGTGGTTTGAGAAATGCCAATTATGGGAGCACCAACTGTTCCATCGTATCCGGGCAACTGTAGGACACGACAGTGATTTGCAGCAGTGAGTTAACGACCCAGTGACACGGTGTCTGGCTTTAGTCCACACCTCACAGGATCCGTGGCCTGTCACGCTGACAGTCTTATGACGTGTGTGTGTGTGTGTGAATGTGTGTGTGTATGGGTTTTGAGAGTCGCAAATTCTAATAGGGGATATTACAGTCGCTAATAATCATCCCTGAAACGTAATGTTACGGTTAATACCCAGCGCAAATTTAATCATTTCGCTTCAATTGATGATTGTCTTGGAAAACATCATTGTATGGCTGACTAAAAAGTTGAATGTTTGATTTATTGCGTGCAACGCGGGGCCTACACTGAGCCCCGGTGGTGGAGAGAAAGGATTCGTTTTACCATACCTGTTTCTCGCGAGACTTCCTTGAGCAGTTCACGTAAGCGGGAAAGAAGCGTAGGTGTTGCCAAGCGCCAGTCTCTCTCTCTCTCTCTCTCTCTCTCTCTCTCTCCTCTCTCTCTGTAGTGAGAGCCTAACTCGTGTCGGTCGATGTTAACAGTCGACCTTAGCGTGTTGGACAGCGCCAGCGTTGCCCTGGGCAGAACCTTAGTATTTGCTGTGACTTCATCTTCCATTGCAGTGAGTTATCAGCCCCGTAGACGGGCATATTTTTTTTTTTCTTTTTTCTTAAAGTTAAATCTTTCCAACTGACTTAATGACAAGACTCCTGGAGACGTTATGTACGCTATCGAATGTGTAATTTGGACACGCTACGATGAATAAGGGAGGAGTGTCATGACATTTCCGTGTGAAGTGAATCAAAAGTTTTTTTTTTTTTTATTCTGAGTCGGTATTGTCGAAGAGAGCTTGTAAATCAGTCAGTCAGTGTGTGTTTTGACAGCCAAAAATACTTTCACCTCATTTTTTTTGTACATGAAATACTTGTAGAGACTGTAAAGAAATATGGAATAAATGAAGAAGAAATATACACAACGCTTAAAAAAGATATATGACAAGTTAAATAGAAGAGAGATTAAGATGGGGAAGCGTTACGTAGACTTCAGCCAAAAGCTAATAACTTAACGCGAGTTGATGTCATGTTTACTACTGTCAATTATTCTCGATTGACACTGTTAACGAACGCCAAAATGAGTTACTGAACGTAAGTTATGGTCGTGACATAACTCGTTAAGATAGATTTGCCTCAATTCGGATATTGGTATTTCGTGTTGTAAGCACCCACCTCTGATTTGCTATTGTAAAGGAAAGGGAAAGTGGGTGACAGATACAGGGGTGTTAGTTGTGTACATACATCAAGGGGAGGAGGAATGAATTCTGTATTTCAGACGGCCTCCCACACAGCCACAATTAGGGAAAGATCACACAATGCTTATAAAACATCCGATAAATAGGTCTCTACTAGTTTTACTCTGTAAGGGTTATATAATCCATCAGACAGCGATGGCTTGTAGCACTCGTACCGCAATCAGAATTGCTCTCTATGAATGTTATCCAGACGAATCATAGTCTTCGTTGCTTTGCCAATACAGTCAACAGAGTCGGCCGGGGGGAGAATGGAGGTATAGCCTCTTAGTTTTCTCCCCAAATACATCACTGTCCATTTGACGTAAATGTTACATAAACCAGCATACATATGGGACTGTACCCCTGCTATATCTAAAGCTGTGAAAGATCTGTGGACGAAATGGCTCGTGCCAGAGACCTGAGTTTTAGCTGTACCGACCTTATCCCTGGCTTTAAAGACCCTTCGATGTACCTTGGTTGTAGTCAGACTGCCTCCTGGTGACGCTGTAGTCAAACTGTCGTCTGTTGTTGGTCTACTGAATCGAAACTGTCTTCTGGTAATGCTATAGTTACAATGCCCTCCGGCGAGGCAGTAGCTGGGGTATCCATCGGGAGATTTTTCTTTTTTTTCCTTAGCCAGACTATATTCTGGTAACGCTTGCACAGAAAGCGCACCTTGAGGACTTGCTCTGAGGTCGTGTTTAGTACCGCAGACGTTGCTGCTGCTTCTTCGTCTCCTCCGTCAGGATGGAGAGGGAGGGAGGGCTGGCAAGCTGCCACAGCAGGAGTTGCGACAGTGAGGAGAACCTGGCAGCACTTTGCTGACACCCAGAAGGAATATGAATGATGAGTGACATGAATAGTTCACTGGAGGTTATATGTGTATCATCGTGGGAAGAAGGAGTTCCAAAGGATGAAGGAGAATGGAGACGAGTTGAAATAGCATGAGTAACTGGGGCAGACGTGTCTGGGGTTTTGCTGAGAAGAGGCTGAGGCGGTGGTTTGGCTTGCCTGGTGTTTTGAAGAGCTAAGATGGTGGATAACTTGAAGAAAAGTGGAGAGGGGTTTTTCCCGAGGGAACAGGTGGGACAAGCGAGTAATGTAGGAGCCAACACTTCTTGGGAGAGGAGGAAAGGAGGGGAGAGAGAGAGACAAACCCACTAGATCATATGATTTGGGGAGGAGGAGGGATGGGATGAAATAGATAACAGAGCTTCCGTAAGTCAAACGGGCAGGAAAAGAGCAAGGTATCTTGAGAAGGAGTTGTGTAGACAACTGGTTGATTACACAGGTAAACTTACACCTTTCTTGACTGTTGCCTGGGGGAAAAGATTTTCAGAAGTCGAAGAATCTACGAGTGGGTTTTGTTCGAGGGTTCCTCTTGGGAGTGCAGTGATTACGAGGTCAGGTATATAAAGGGAATGTAGGAGGGTAATAGATCCTCGAGGGTCAATTGAGGTGCTCCATTGTCATTGAGACATAATCTCCTATTCCTCAGTGGAACGGGAGCCTGCCCAGCTTCAGAGGATGGGAACCATCACAGGAACGCTCTAGCTGGGACGAGAGGGGAAAGGTCAAATCCAGGAGAGTTCCAGAGAAGGAGAGGGGAGAGGAGAGGGAGGCCTGGTATCCAGGAGGAGCTAGCAGTAAGCCCCAAGGTTTTCCTGAACCACCAGCGTCAAGCCAGAAGTCTCCACTTTCCCAGATTGGTCACGTCACTCTCAAACACACACTGCCCTCCCCACACACCTTTTTCTCTAATTGAGTTTGGCTTTGCGGGATAGTTCGATAGCTCCAGTGGGTCGAGCTTTGAAAGACTTATATATTTCATTTTTGTACGTCATAAAGGAAGGCGAGTAAGAGGGGGTTCTCCATGGCTGGATACTTGAAGAGGGTCAAGGTCAACCATGAGAGGAGCTGTCTGTAGCTGTAGACTCGGTCTCGTCGAAGGTCGGCCCTTCACGGGGCTGCCTTTGGTCTTTGATGTAGACGGTGTGCCTCGCTAAAAACGAGAGAGACTAGCACTGTGGTGTCACTGGTGGGGCGGTGTAGAAAGTATCAGTTGGAGAGCATGCAAGAGTGGAAAAGAGAGACGGACAGACAGTTGCATTGCCAGTTGGAAGAGTATGAAACATGACTAAATAACATAACACTTCTTTATTGGAATTCAAGAGAAGAATGTTAAAGTAGACATTTTATAGGGATGGTTATACGAGTGAATATTACACTTGGTCTGAAGAGACTTGTGTGTATGTTACTCCTACGTTTTATCAGATTTATCTACTTAGTTGGGGGGGAAAGAAGCTTTAGAAAAAAACATCACCACTGATTCCCTGGTTGGCTCGAGTGCCGCCAAGGCCTGCCGCATGGATGGCAACTCGTACAGAACTAATAATAAACTTCTTTGGAAGTTATAGCGCCGCTGATATTTATACGCGGGGAGGGAGAGGAAAGTTGCGTGTGTAAAGTGCAAACTGGACTCAAGTATCTTACACTTCAAACTTATGAGGTCATGTCGCACAGCTGGGCAAGTGTTCGGGGTCGATGAAGCTTGCAGACGTTTCTGCAGTTGAAATTTGAGAGGAATCTATCCCTCTCTAATATGTATATCTATATGCATAACCGTGACCTCCAACAAGGAAAGATAGCTCCCCATAGATTACGCTATAATAGCGTATAGTTACGCCATTATGAAGCTGCAAAACGCAATAGAGAGATTCTCTTCCTCCGATTTTGCCTCCGTTGAAGACTTTTTTATTCTTCGTCTTGTCTCTAAAGGTTTGTGTCCAGATTCAAGCTAGACGTATGAAAGTGATTATATGATCAATAGTTCCAAAGCTTTTTAGATACGGAGACGTGAGGTAACAATATAACGATAACGTAGGAACACAGAATATTAATCAGGTGATTAAAAGCTCCGGGAATGAAATGAATTACTCACTATATATATACATATATATCCGATAGAAAATCGCTAATCCCCTGGCTGAACCGAGAGTTTTATGGGATTTTTCTATATGGCAATATGAATATTAACCTTTTAGTTCCCGAGTAATCCTTACAGATCCCTGCCTGTATGAAAAAGGAAAATCGGGTCGTACATCCAAAATGAGGGATTATAATCAATTCTATCATATAAATTGAGCGGATTAATCCGAAAGTATATATATATATATATATATATATATATATATTATTCTTGTATATATCTCTCTTCGTCAAACGAGGGCATAAATCCCTTGTCATTTCCTCACAGTCGGGCAATTCACTCATTTTCCGGTTTCAAACGACTCTGAAATTCTTATTGGCTGGCGAGATTTGTCTCCCGTATTTACGTAAATTTTATTACATGATCCTAAAAGAAACGCGAGACGCAAACAACACAAGACATTGTCGAGAGTGGTCGAGGTACGGCTAGCTGTACAGAACACCTGCTGGTCTCTCGCGTGTCGGAATTATTGTCAGTGATACACAATTTCCTTTTTCGATATTGCTGTTTTACGAATTGGAGAGTATGTTACGAACCAGACGAAGCAGCACCGAAGTGTGTAGCGGATTTACGAATGCTCATGGGAGCGGTATTTACGTAACTTATTTAGAATGCATGACGAAGTGTCGTCTCGTAGACTAAGTGGAATTCAGTGGGTGCTCAAAACTCAAAACGGTTTTAATCTTTGGTTTCTGAGGTTCCTTTGGTGTTGTGTAGGGATGAGCTTCCCATACGAGAGTACTCGTCTGGTCATAACAAGTTAACTACAGCTGGGAAATTTCACAAGTCGTCTCGTCACCAACTGGCGTGAAACGGATTCCGAAATCACGCGAACCCCAAGAAACGTTTTCTTCAGCTCGCCTCCAGCCATCCGGCCATAATCGCATTTCTCTAATGGATTGGATCTTAATTCGAACCGAGAGGAAATTCAGATTTTCAAGGATTAGCACATTCTTTTTTTTTCTTTTTTTGTCTCTTTTGGGAAATTGGAGACTTTGCTGAAGTTAGAGCCTAAAGAATCTCTCTCTCTCTCTCTTTTCTCTCTCTCTCTCTCTCTATCTATCTATCTGTCTATCTAACTATCTATCTATCTATCTATCTTTACTCACACACATCCTCAAACCATCCCCAGTGTGTGTGTGTATGTTGAAGCGAACAGAAACATCCACAGTTACAAGAGAGCTTCATATATTTTCCTTCTTTTTTTTTCCCACTTGTCTAAGATAGATTCTTCCTTTGAGACAGAGCCATAGCTATTCATACCAGTTCCATTCTCCCAGTCCATCCGAAGCATCCGACTCTCATTCGACTCTCTTGACAATTACGCACAAATATACACACAGACGAATTGTTTACCGTAAACATTGGTTCATAACATCATCACTCCTCCTCCCTCAACCACAAATATATTTTGTTTCAAAATATTTTGCCTGTTGTGGAGGACATTACATGCATCAGTGAGGAGGATATTAAAAGGGATAAATTTCAGATTAAATACTATAAGGTCATGCACATTATAATGAGCTCTGCTGTACTTAATTAGGGTGCCTTAATATGATACTCTACGTTGTAAAATTTGAATTTATAGCCGCTGCATGATACACAGACGCGGCTGAATTAGGTAATTACATGAGACGAGCGATTGCATATAGTTAAACATTTATCTTTTCGAGAAAGACAATATACACATTGCGTTAGTGCATGGGTTTTTGCTTATTTGAATTAAGCATCTAAGTAAGCATGATAGAAATGTTTTTTTTTTTTTAATGAAAGGTAATAAGGTCATGAGTGATGAATCATTTTTAGATTCTTGAATAACTCAATTTGTTGAATGTTATCGCTACTTTTGCATCCACCTTCTGGGCAACAGGGTCTGAAGGGGTCCTAGGTGCAAGTAGGGATAGTTCATCACCTTTTTTCTCAAGTTAACGTTCCGGAGGGAGGAGAGACAGAACTCTGCCCTACCCGGCGTCACACGCGAATTTTTATGGCTCGATTTCTGGCATTTGGTGCTTCCCCTCCCACTGGCCAAAATATGGCACAAATTTGGAACAAGAGAAGTGGATGGATGCGAGGGGAGTCAGACTATCTGTGTTTAGGATCAAAACTATTCCTATCGTTTATGATAAAAGCCTCGTTTAAAATTTATATACATAATTCCTCTTCTTCGAGTTCAGTATTTCCATGAGACGATTAATCAAAGTCTTGCGCATCCACACATCGTTTATGAATACGTAATGACGGTCGAAGTCTATATCTACACCGTACACATATACAACACGGCATCCTAAGAAGCTAGGGTATGTATAAAAGTGCGCTTGTGTATACATTTTCGGGGCCACGTGAGTGTAAAGCTCTGTTTCCGTCGGAAGATATCAAGTAGTGATTTTCTCTCTCTCTCTCTCTCTCTCTCTCTCTCTCTCTCTCTCTCTCTCTCTC
>JAYMFT010115036.1:0-13410 GCA_038088735.1 Panulirus argus
ATAAATGCTACGTATAAATCTAACTGTTTATCTAAGTATTTCTCACACACATTCTTCAAAGCAAACACTTGATCCACGCATCCTTACGGAACACAACTGTCAGAGAGAATGTTCATTAATTCAGTACCTCATGTCAGACTCCTTTCTTAAACATCTATATGACGGTTTGCCCTTTACCACTCCCTTGGCATTTTACTTTTCTCTGACGACTTGTGCGTGTGCATGTTCACGTGTGTGGTTACCTAATTACCTATTTGTACTATATGGGAAGGGAGTCTTACATTCATGGAACTCTACTATAAACACTATCTTTTACCTATTTGTACTACATGGGAAGGGAGTCTTACATTCATGGAAACCTACTATAAACACTATCTTCTATCATACAATTTCCTAACCTGGACAAATATTTCCCTAAGCCAGATAATTCTATCTATCTGTCTATATCTCTGAAGCCTCGTTCAAACTGAAACTCCCTGAAGGGGGTTGCCACTGCAATAGAGTCTCCATAACTAGTGACCGCCTTTGCTTTAGTGCATCACCCTTAACAAGCCACTGGCAGAGGGCAACTCTAGCGCATTGTTTCCAGAGACTCCTACCTACTGTTCCTACTGATTGCTACCAGCAAATGCTCCTACCTACTACTTCTACCTAATGTTTCAACCTGATGCTCTAGCCTATATGTTCCTACCTACTACTTCTATCTACTGCTCCAACCATTTTGCCAAAAGGCTGGGCTAGCACTTAGTGCTCATTGCAGGAAAATCCAGAGTTCCGAAGAATGAGCTGTGCAAGTTAAGTGTTGTCAAGTGTCATAAGTGTCATGTATGACAAGGAGAGACTGTGTTTTTATGGAAAGAATGCCTGTAGTTCATGTGTGGGTGAGGCAGGAAGAAAAGACAGCTACCTGAATCAAAGGAGAGCAACTTGACAACCACTTAAGTGCTGGGTCACTACGCAGCCATCAATAACCCTCCCAATACCCACGCAGGTAATACTGGTAATATACCTCCTTGGTCACTGGCTGCCTACCAACATCTAGACACAAATATAAGCACTAAATTTCACGCCCCCATTTCAGGTCTGCCCACTGAGCCTGAGTGGTTGCTGAGGTGGCAGCGCACAATTTCTCCCCACAGTCAGTCATCCTTCAGCCATGCTAATGACAACACAATCTAAAGAGCTTTCTAGGTAGGAAATTGAGTAGCATTTGGATGGATTAAGGGGACCTACTATATCATGATACTGAATTACCTGATGATGAAGATCTGTCTTCAATTTGTGTCACAGGTAATTATATGGACATTAACTCTTCTAGCATTGAAGGTTGACCAAGACCAGGCAGGAGGAAGCATTTCTAGAAAAAGTGGAGGCAATGTTGTCAGAGCCCATCGGGCCTTGACGATACTCCATTTGACTGGGGGTGTATCTGGTAATTTTAAACTTTTATAATTTTGCAGTTATGGAAATATTATCAAATCAGACTGATTATAACAAAATTCATAAAAACATAAATCATAATGATCAGTCATAAATTTTTCGGTGTAAAATAAACACTAAAACACATGCAGTGACAACTCATTTGACACTCGGGTGCACCTTTCAGCATGCTATGCTGAAACATATACAAAACTTCTACACATTATCAGAGTGATAACTGTGGACACCATATACTTCTGGAATAATTTTCATTATATAAATATTGTTGAAACTAAAGTTAAAACCATTTCTAAATGACTTGAAAAACATATCAACAGGATTGGAAAGGAAACCTAAGTGAGGAGTTAAGGGGTTAAATTTCTGTATGCTCTCCACAATTACCATTTCCTCATTCAGTTCATTAGCTTCATCCACCTCATTTACATTAGCGAAGTAATTTTCTACATCTTTATAAACTACTTTCTTGGTTAATTTCCTGTTACACTCTCTGGTTCTATCCCCACATCTTATGAAGAACTGTTCACCATTTACATCAAGGATCTGATTAAAAAACTTGAAGACTATGAAAAGGTTCCCCCTTACTCTTTTCCATGATGGTTAAGTTCAAGGCCTCTTATTTGGCCCTCATAATTCTGGTAACACCTTTGTTGCCCTACTCTGCAGCTTCCCTGGACACTGTTTTTCTTTAAGTGTGGTGAACAAACTTGAGAATAAGTTCTAATTTTAGCATAATCCTTGCAGAATATTTTCTTATCAATATACTTAAATGCTATTCTAATATTTGCCAGCAGACAGTTTGTTCCCTTTACTACTCTCCTAGTGTGGGACTTTTATGGCAGGCTAATGATGTAAACCCCCAATTCCCTCTCATATGCAGATATCTGCTTTTTATTTCTCGCTGGATAATATTCAAACTATGGCCTACTTCCACTGTGTCCCATCCTCATTGTTTTACAATCATTCAGGCTGAATATCATCAACCATATATCAGACCAACTTTGGTGTTTGTCTAGGTCTCCTCACGTTTTACTTCCTTCAGTTTCATCATATCATCTGTGAAAAATATTCAGTAAGATTTCAACCCTTCTGGAATGTTCTGTCAGGATTGCAACTCTTCTGGAAAGTTACTCATATAGTTTGAGATAAGCAACACTCACAAGGCAGAACTCTGTGGCATGCCACTGGTGACTTTTACCAATTTTGAGAAAGCCCCCCTTATATGCATCCTTCGTTCCTTTCCATTAAGACAATCCGTCCATCAATCCATCAAAATTGTCTTGCCTTTATCCCTGCCTGAAGAACGAACTTTACTAGCCTCCTATGTGGTATCGTGTCAAGCATGTTCTGGAAGCCGAGATACAAGCAATTCACCTGGCCTTCTCTCATCTACAACAGAGCTCGTTCTCTTGTAGAAATCTAGGAGGTTTATTACGCAATACCTTCTTCTGCTGAACCTATGCTGTTTCTCAGTGAGAGGACATCCATTTGCTTACTGATTATCTCTTCCAGTGCCTTACAGACAACAATTGTCAGGAAGACCAGTCTATGGTTCAAGGCCTCCTCCTAGTCACTTTTCTTATAAATACGTGAGATGTATGCCCTTTCATACAAACTGGCAATTTACCTTTTTCCCACATCTTGAATATTTCAGGTGGTCTGTCAAATGAATCTGTACACATCTTCAGCAAGACTCTTTAGTATTCTATTCATGTTTTCTTAAGGTATTTCAATGCTTTCCAATATCTCCTCCCCATTCCATCTCATTGGTGTTGGGGCTATAGTGTCTTCCACAGAGAAAACGCTTTTAAATTTGTTATTTTGTTCTTGTATGTCCTTACATTGCCCTCTATGATTCTTCCCTCCATGTGTATGAGTGTGTATGCATGCACATGTGTGCATGCATGCATGTGTGTGTGCTTGTGTGTGTACCAGCAGGTGGCATGAGGTCTGCTATAAGGAGTGGTATAGCTCCCTCTAATCATGTGAGTAATCATGAGTCTGTAATAGTATTAGATATTAAAGAAAAAACAGCAGACATATATTTTGTTGACAGGGAGAAACAGTGATGAGTGCATAAAATGAAGAAGAATTGCTAGGAGGATATGGGGTAAAGAAATTATTTTCATCTGTAAAAAGATATATGAAGAGTGAGGTGGTACAGTTATTACAGATGAGTTTAAATCAAAACAACAGAGTTGTGTTGCAGGTGGTGTAGAAGAATATTCAAGGTATAAAACAGAAACAGGGAAAGAAACGTGTAAAGAGTAGTTATCATTTTGTTAAGTACAAATAAGCAATGATAACTGTCTGGAAGTATAACTGCAAAAATCATTCTACTGTATTCTGGGGAATGCTGAAGATAATGGATATGTGAAATACAAAACCTATTTATCATATATTCCTGACTCATCAATGAACTGTCTTTGTGCAGTTATTTGAAAGTTCATGAGCTATAAGTGGAACAGCTAGTAATCTGAGGGAGAACAAGTGAGTTCCATTCCACAAACGTTATTCAACCTTCTGTATAAGGGAAGGTTGGTTACTTCATCTTTAGTGGAACTTAGATCAATATGGAAACAAAACTTACCTTTTACTATTTATGATATTATTGTTATTATTGTTATTATTATTATTATGTTCATCTGTTGGTGTATGTCTCGCTGAACCGCTACTTCTATCTGATTTGCTGCCTTTCGATTTTTTACTTTCTTTGGTGGCTGTGGAACTGAGAGATGGCCAAGCCTCGCCAGAATTAGGATTGGGAGTAATTGATTCCTGCTGACTTTTGGGAGCATTATTTTCTTTACCCCCTCCAGATGATGTCCGTTTATTGGAACTTGGATTTCCTGAGGTGGCTGGCTGAGGTGGTGGTACAGTGGTACTGAGGAGTAAAAAAAAAAAAAAATCTTTTGACATATGATATAAGTCAAGCCTACAATCATTTGTCTGATTTACTATCTTCCTAGCTACCTAAATCCAGTAAGTCCAATGTGCATTTCAAAAAGGGCAGCTAATGTGATATCTCAACTTTTCAGTCACTACACTTTTCCACTTTTCCAGTTATGCTTCACATACTTGTTAAAAGAAATGCTGTTGACTTCTTTGTGTTTACATTAGGTAGCTTGTTATTAACTACACCAGGTAGGAAATGCAGTCTCTCCCATTCTATATCATAACAGTTTGTGTGAATTCATTCACATTCCAGATACATCTAACGTAAACAAATACTCCCTCATAGAACCATTTTACTCCAAAATTTCTCGTGCATATATCCCAATACCTCATTCAATTTCTTTATCTGCTTCACTTTTTTTCCCTCTCTTTATTACCTTTAAATACAATTCCAACAAGGAGTGTGAATCAAATGCATGCATCCTCAAAGAGAATACATAATACACTGACAACTTATCTAAATATTTATCTATCTATCATCATGACTCTCTTCATTGAGGAGGATTCAGTTCACACAGCCTCCTTAGGATCACTCATCTCCCCTGCAAAGTTTGATTAGGGCTAGGGATATCTCAGATGAAGATGTTAGAGGAATGATTGGGGATCAAAAACAATGGAACGTTTTTGTGTATGAAAGTGGTATGAATGGAGCCCTTGGTCCCAGCTAACAAAGCAATTTTGTACAGCAAAAAAAAAATAAAGATGGGCTTTCCTAGAAAGTTCCTACCATGCTTAGGAAAAAAAAAAGTACTTGTGTTTAGCACTCACTGTAATTAAATACTGAGTAATGAAGAAGGATTCAAGCGTTTTGTGTTATTAATGTTATATACAGGGGAAAGACTGCTTCCAGACTGAAAGCCAGCTGCCCAAATGTGCGTGTGGCAGAAGCAAAAGACAGCTATGTGGGACAACACTTCAGTGGTTTTCAATGTCACTATACTGGCCCTAGTAACTGTCAATTTTCTGCTAAACCCACATGTGGGCATTGAACTTTAAGTTTCCAAACATACAATCTATCCTTACACATAACACTACAACATGTAAATCACACTATTCATTCTTTGTAACTATCTTCCTGTGGTGAGCACTGTGCACTAGAAATACCTTTAGGCAAAATCTCATCATAAGGGCTCATTTCTATTCTCCTCACCAATCCATGACTAGTGTGTTACAAGTAAGCATAAACATCCACATCTTTAAGTCTTTCTTACTTTTTGCCACTACTGTTTCAATAAACATCATCTGAGATACCTTTAGCCCCAGTTAAATTTCTCACTACATCAAATTTTCTTCTGTGGTGTACCTCTCCTCATTGTGCCTACTACTTTATGCACTGCACTTTACTGGCTAGCCTATCACCTGTTAGGCAATAAACATGACCATATCATCCTAAGAGACTTTCACCCATGCACCATTTTAATGACTTTGCACCAAATAACCCTCTCATCTTAATTCCTTATTTTATTGAAACATTTCCAATGATACTACGCATATGATCCATCTCTGGTAGTCCTGCTTCTAGCCTACCCCGATTCATATATATGGGTTTCACAACAATACATCAGTGAAGGGATCAGTATTCCTTATTGCAATGTTCTCACACTCAACGCTTACATTTTTCCCATTCACCAAAATTTTCACTGAAATCCCACCTTTCATGGCTCTACTTTCAATTTCTTCTTTCCCATTACCAACCTCATCAAACTTCACTAATAAATTATCTAAAACTCATCATGGCTCTACTTTCACTTTCATTTTTCCCATTACCATCCTTATCAAACTTCACTAATTAATATCTAAACTCATCAGCTCTTCACCAGTCAAACTCAGAATCTAATATCTCTCTCTCTCTCTCTCTCTCTCTCTTTTTCAAAATATGACAACTTACTATTATTCAGATTCACTTTTGATGGCCTCCTCCTGCAAACATCATTGACCTGGCCTACCATTCTATCAAACTATTCCTCTGACAAAAATAATAACACAAACCAGTATTCTGCATACATCAGCCGTTGCAACTTCCACAGTTTCTCCACTACTGAGACTCTACACCACATTCACCCAACTCAATCTCATCTCATGCAATGCAAAATCTGATCTGTAAATCATCTTCCATTCCATGGGCTACTTTGTTCCTTTACAACATGGTCCACTATTCCCTTCCACATATCAATATCCTACCGTACAACTTGCCTACTTTGTTAGAGAGACTTATTCCTCTGTAATTCTCACATTCAATTTTACTCCCTTTTCCTTTATACACTGGAACCATTACTGTCTTTTGTCCAACTATCATGCACCTGACTACTTTTCCATGCTTCCCAATCCACTCAGCTGTAGTTCCACCTTCATTCTTCACCACCTTGCTCACAACTCTTACCATACCCAACTTTTCCAATCTTTAAGAGCTTATTGCTCTTCTTACTTCCTCCTTTGTAATATCATACTCTCCCTTAAATACATTTCTCTCTCTCCTTACTTCTATTCCCACTGTACAAATGGAAACTTCTCTATCACAGTCATTTCCAATCATTTACTTAAAGTATTCCCTCCCCCTATTACAAACTTCATCTTCTGTTACTAACATTCCCCCAGACTTGTCTATCATACTGCCACTCCTTACACATACCTGTCTTCTCTTATTAACCTCCTTCCAGAATAGCTTATCATTTATCTAAATCCTGATTTATTTTTCTTCAAAGGTCCTTATTTGCTTTCCTTTAACAAATATATACCATCCTTTAAACTCTTTCATTCAGGCCTTTATATTCTATTCTCTTTGTCTTCCATTATCACTATTTCTCCTCCAACTTTCTCAAATATTCTACCATGCTGTATCACTCTGAGCATGCATGCTGTACTCTCTGGGTAAACCTTAAACTGTATATGATGTACTCTAGTAAGGCAGTCTTAAACTGCCTCCACATTACCTGCATCACACCCTAGACAGTCTCAAAATCTTAACAGTTTTTCATTTAACTGATCAATCCTTAACATTTCCTCTCATATTTTCATTCCTCTTCTTTCTTTGTGTGAATGATGTGAACAACTCACTGTACACTTCCTCATCCATCAACTTATATGTAATTCTAATATTTGCAAAAAGACAGCTGGTCTCCCAAACAATTCTCCTAAGGTAGGACTCTGACAACAGGTTAGGAAGAATGTAAATCTAAAAGTCTCTCTCAAACACAGATATCTGCAGCTTATTTCCTGCAAGGTGACATATCGTATCAAGGCCTTCTTTTACTGTTACCCACCCTCATTACTTTACATTTATTCAAGATGAACTTCTTCAACCATGTATCAGACCAACTGGAAATCTGTTAAAGTCCCTTGTAAGTTTTTTCCACAGAAAAGAAGAAAAGTTATATGAAGAGGAAAAGACAAGAGAAAAGAACATTTCACAGCCTAGCTGTTCAAAGGAAGGTGGAGGCATCATAATACCCAATCCTCGAGTGGCTGGTCTGCAAACAGAAACTGTGGAAAGCAGTAGCCAAATGCATGCTACAGGTCCAAACCTTGAGTGTGGGGACACATACAGACAGCTCATGAGAACAATGGCCAATATAATATGAACACAATGGAAAGAGGGCAGGAACATAATGTCATATGGAAAGGAAAGGCTAAAGAGAGGCGATGCACTGATGATGATGATACAGAAAATATCACTTGCAAGAAAAGTGTCGGAAAAAAATTTCCATCCCCTTATATTTTCAAAGGTAATACACAGTTTCGGTTTATTGTGGGTAAAAGGATATGATGCTCTCTGGACGAAATCGTTGTACATATGGTCACCAAGACCAATGTTTCTAACAGCCTGAGCACAGACAACCCACCTCAGTGTGCCTCAGGCTATCTTGAAGTAAGGATGTTCTTTCTTTACTCTTCCTGGTTGCTACTCCATTTGTGAACTACACTTTTGGGTGCTGTATTTCTTCCACCTATGCTTCAAGATTATTAGCTCTTACCTCTATCAGGAGGAGAAAATCTGAATTCTTACCTAGAAGGAAGAAAATGTGGGTGCTCGGAACACATGGTCAGGCGGCTGTTTCCTTTTTCTTTTTTTTTTAATGTTGAATATTCCAATCCCGGACAAAAGTCCACATCAAGGCCAGGCCTTAATTGAAATATAAAAAAATCAAGAAACAGAAAAAGAAAAGAAGGGAAAGCATTTATGAATTTTTGAGAAAGTGAAAGATCTGTCTTTTGAAATGTGCCAGGTCATATTTACTGGGAAAGACATGAGAAGGTAAAGAGTTCCAAAGCTTTGACATGTAGGAAAAGAAGCAGTAATCAAAACGGCACACCCTTGAGGTGCCGATGGCCACACAATAATCATGTGACAGCAGCTTGCCGAGTATTGCGTGATCTAGCTAGTGGTGGGGGCACACAAGCAGCCAGCTCTAAGGAGCAAAAACCAAAGTTATACCTATAGAAGAGGGAAACTGAACCAGCACTGTGGCATAGGGCAAGAGGGTCAAGTGTGGAAATTAGCTTGGGACAGTTTATAAGTCAGACTACTTTTGACTGCAACATCTAATCAAGGCCTTCCCTGATTCTGGAGATCAAGACCCTATGAACCCAAAACATGGACCTACAATACTTCAGGAACCTGCTAATGCCATGTCCAGATATAAGCAGATGGTTATAATGGCCAATGGAGAGATGGTAAAATACTAAAATATATGAGTGATATTGCCTCTGAAAATATATGGGGAGTTTTTTTTTTTTTTTTTTTTTCTGCAAAATCAGTACGGTGTCTGTACTATTTGGAAAGTCTCTTACACAGAACAAAAAGAGAAACAGTCCCACTTGCAACCTCTCCCCCACTTCGAAAAGGCTCCTCTGACTTGAGTCCTCTGCTCCCTTCCACAAAGATAATCTTCAGTCCACTGAAGAAGTCCTCCCTTTATTCCTGCCTGGTGAACCAGCTTGTAAATCAGCTTCCCATGCAGCAGTGTTCAATGCTTTCTGGCAATCAAAAGCAAACAATTCCACCCAGCCTTCTCTTTTGCCTAAGTCAAATCTCTCGCTCTGATAAATATGTACAAGGTTTGGTATGCATGTCCTTTTCCTGAAACCATATAGTCTTACAGGTAATTTCTCCTCTGCAGAAAGTCATCCACTTGCTTTCTGATGATCTTTACCTTATAGACCAAACTCATCAGGGAAACCAGTCTGCTTTTCAATTACTCTTCCCAGTCTCCTTTGACTTTGGCCATTTAACGAGGCATTTTGCCTTTTTCCTGCAACAGCTTGAAATGTATTTCAACTGGCTTATCAAAAGTGTCTGTACATATCAGCAGTATTTATGGTGAAATTTCATCATAACCAGGAGCCATGAATGGGTGAAGACCTTGTTAGTCTTTTCTGTGGTATCTAAATGCACTGTAAAACCTCCATCCCATGCCACCTCAATGTTGGAGCTACAGCATCTTCCAGTGGAAAAAAAATAAAAATAAAGTTATTCAGTCCCTCACATATCCTCTCATCATCCCTTTCAACTCTTCCTCTGAATCCCTTAGCCAGATTAGCTGCTCTTTAAATGACTATTTACTCCTGATTAATTTATGGAAGGGTTTCTGATTTTCTCCTGCCTTTTTCCACAATACACTTTTCACAGTTTTGTTATTCCTCCGTTTTTATCCAGCTACAACATTCTTTGTTCTCTTGTATCTTACAAATGCAAGCTGGCTGGACTATCACCTATATCTTCACCACAACACATCTCAAAGCTCCTATGCTTTTCAACATCTCTTGTTGAACCATTCCTCCCTCTTTCTTAACCTACCCTCCATATTTAAGACTAGAGGTACCCATGTTCCTTTTCCTTGACTGTAAATTTCATAGAAGTTTTCACAAAAAAGCTCTGGTTCTTGGCCAGTGAACAAAATTTTCTGCAATGTGTTACCACGAAAATCAAGTTCTGTGCTGTTTCCACAATTGTATATCCTCTTTAAAGTTTGTTTCAGCTCTGCTGATTTTACTTCCTCATTTACCACATAATTAAACTTAAGCATTAAATGATCACTTTTTTCAATTGGTCTCGTATATGGAATTCTCAATATCCAAACTAATATGCATGATCAGATCAAATCTAGTAATGATCTTATACCAGCTACAACATCCCAAGTGTGTTCACTGACATGCAAGTATATTTTCCTGTACACACCCAAGAACTTTTGCCTCCAAAATTCTCACAATAAGACTCAAAAATCCCCCAGTTTATCTCTTTATAGTTCAAATCCTACATTATCTTTACTTTACTGCTTTAAATACTATTCTTCACTGGTATTATACAACTGCTCTGGATTAATAAAATTCTTAGGAGGATTGTGTGATAACACCACTATGCACTTCTTTCCTACGGTTATTCTAAAAATCATGTTCTGTATGAACCTCCATCATTTCCTAAAACTTAAAGCTATCTCTTATTGGAAGAGCCAGATCTCCTCTTTCTTTGTCCTGTCCTGCCCATCTTGTTATTATGTACCCCTCTGGTAATAAATGTGATGTACTATCATTTGATCAGCTTTGTTTCCACAACTCCAACAATACAAAATCTTCAAATTCCAGCTCTTTACCATTTACTACCAACCCATCAGCATTTGTATACATTATTTTCTGTGTGAAATTACCATCACTGAACATTCCTCTCTCCCTGGGAGTGCTGGCAAAGCTGCTCTATCCTCTTGCCTCATTAGGTGTTTCTGGTTTTGTTTCCTGTCTGTATTCTTTGCTTTTCTCCATCTCTTCACTCAATCTATCATGCATGATTAATACTCCAATAAATTTCATCTTACCAATACTTCTTTTGTCACAAAGACCACCTCATGCAATTCTTAATCCTGGAATAACCATTCCCTCCTTCTTTCTGTTTTCTTCCCTATCAGGGGGGATCATCTTCCAAGCCAAAATCAATCATTAATTTATGCCTGTCAACCTCCAGCTTCACTAATCTTTCCAGTTCTGGTGCCACCCACTTCTCAGCTAGATCCTCAAGTACTGAACTGTCCATCACTACATTTCTGATTTCAATATCCCTCAACTAAAAAGCACCAATTCAGTATGCTCTGCATTTCACTAAAACTTTCATCTACAAGACCATACACCTCTTTAATTTCTCCATCTCCAGCAGTGCAAATTATTCTCTTAAAAACTCCATTTAATTTCCTGTGTACCTGTTTTATGTTTACTGGTCTCCTGTTCCACTACTACTTCATGCTCTGCATTTCTTCATCACCATCCCAAACTGCTCTTTCTGCAATTTCCTGCTAACCATTTTCAAGAGATTCATGAGTATGTGCAATTCCGTATATGCATGGTACGGGGAGAGAGCTCTACACTCATGGCTCTCTTGTCTCTTGAACTTTATCATGCAACATTTTAAACTTCTGAATACAGTTTACATTCACAATTTCATTATATCTACCAATGTTTTTCTGATTGACTTCATTTTACAGTTTTATCTTTAAATCTTTCAAAGAACTATTCATTGTTCATTTTATCAAACTGGCTTAAACACTTAAAAAGGCTGTAATCAAGACACCCCTTAATCTTTTCTCTTCCATGGTGGAAAAATTTATAGCCTCTGAACCCTCACCAATTCAGCTCTCTTAATTCTGGTCTCACCTTTGCTGCCCTCCTCCGGACCTTTTCAGAGAGTTCTTGAAGATTTTGTAAGCTTCAAGTGACAGGAGTCATAACAGTAGTTCTAATCTTTGCTGGCATGGTTTCAACTGTGTGCTTAAATCAAAATATTTCTATGGTTACTAAGTATGACCTTGGTTTCTGCCCTACACAGCCAGCATCAGTAGCAATTTACAAAACTGACAACAATGTTCATCCTCCTCTACCATTTCTCCGCTAATGCCCAGGAGGATCTATGGGTTATGGGCATACAAAATGTCTGCTCACTCTCTATGCACATCTTTTACATGCATGTCTTTCTTTAATTTCATAATGGGAAACACAGAAGATAAATCATATAAAACCTCCAAAACCCTTCCTCTGGCACTATCCTAGGTGATTTACATAAATTCAACATTATACCAGGGACACATAAAACATGTTAGCTCACTTTTATACAGATGTTCTCTACTCTTATGTGCATTTCTTTCATTCTGAAATAAGCAGCAGTCTGAATGATGTACATCCTCCAAAACCCTTCACCACAGATACACAAGGTGTGCCAGCTGAGTTCTCTTTTACATATCCTTTACTTTTCTATATATTTCTTTCATTTCATAAAGGGAAATAGAAAACTGAAGGCTTTTGTTTGTCCATGCTATGCTCAACTTTTCACATATCAAATGTCATTTAAGGGTTAATTGTGGTGACCAAACTTGAGAGGTACATTTTAGTTCTAGCCTAATTTATGATGTGAATGGCTTGCTGAATATTTCCTTATCCATGTATTTGAATGCAGCCTAATATCTGCATGCAAGAGTCTGTCTCTTTTACAATTCTTCATTACTTTCCACACACTCAAGCTAAATTTCATCAACCATATACACCATATCTGAATTTTGTATATGTCTCCTTGTAAGCTGATGTAATTCTCTCTCATACTTCCCTCATGACCTTAGCATAACCCACAAACATATTCAGATAAAGCCCCAAACATTCTACTTAAGCAATTCATTTACACAGATCAAGAGCAGAAATGGTCCTCAGACTGAACCATGCAACACACCAGTGGTGACTATAACCCATTACAAGCTCCTCTGACATAAATCCCTTGTTCCCTTTAAAGGTAATTTACTTCAAAGGATTCTCCCCCTTACTCCTGCCTGAAAATCTACCTTCTTTACCATTCTGTGTTAGTGTTAAATAGCAGTATAAATGTACAAAATCCATCCAACCATCTCTTTTCATTCAAATGAGGCTCAATCTATCACACAGAAGTCTATGTCTCCCCCCTCCTTTTTTTTTTTTTAGGCTCCAGTCACGGACAAAAGTCCACATCAAGGCCGGGCCTAATTGAAATATAGAGAGAGTTGAGAAATTGGGAAA
>JAYMFT010115047.1:0-13410 GCA_038088735.1 Panulirus argus
ACACACACACACACACATATATATATATATATATATATATATATATATATATATATATATATATATATATATACGAACTTCATTTTTGTTGCCATCACTTGTTTCACTGTCAAATATCAAAGGATGTACCTGATCATGTGTCTTACACACCTATCACAATGCAGTAGGTCTGTCACCGTCAGAGAGGATGGCTGTCTGTAGTCGTGCTTCTCACTGCAGGAGACGCGACGCATTGTGGTGGCACAGATCCAACACATCACCTTCAACGAGTTCCTTCCCTTAGTGTTGGGGGAACAGGTCATGGCCCAGTACCAGCTTCTGCCGCAGAAGTCCGTGAGTACTCTAGGGCACGAGAGAGAGAGAGAGGGAGAGAGAATGAAGAAAGCATGAATGGAAAAGGATGATGCAAGGGAATCAGTACAGAAATATCATAAGTAAAGCTCTATTCCTCCCAAGACTCCTGGACGAGACGTTTGATTTTATGATAACAGAGAATGCAATTCATCCGAGCCAAACAGTGACCACTTGTTCATGTGGGGAGAGTGTGTTCAGTAAGGTTTGAGTGACGGGTGTGACCACCTCCCCCCCACCACCCCCCAGTGACCTGTGTGCCGTGACCCCGTACTTGTTACGCTCATTGGTCCCTACTGACCTGATGTGGCTGCGGCTTCAACCCCTGATGACCTGTATGTTGTGACCCATGCCGACCTGTGGTTATGACCACCAGTGACTCCTGCTGGCCAGTGTGTTGTGAGGTGTGGTTGTAACACTCGGTGACACTTGTTGACCTGTTGTGACCCTCAGTAGCCCATCGTGGCCCATGTGTTGTGGATCACGGGTGTAACCTCTGCTGACCTGTATGTTGTGACCATTGGTGTTACCCTCAGTAACCCTTGCTGACCTATGTGTTGTGACCTTTCAGGGCTACTGGGACGGCCACGACCCCTCCGTCGACCCCTCCATGACCGCAGCCTTCGTCGCCGCCGCCTTCAGGTTCGGCCACTCCCTCCTGCCGTCCGACGTGGAGAGGTGGAGCTTCTCCCACAGGCTCATAGGTCAGTGGAAAAGCAAGGGTCATGGTTCAGTAGGGGTCAGTCCCCTCAGATAGCCAAGGCATGTAAGAAAGGTGTGCTCTGATTGGTCCAGAACACTAGAGATGGGCACTAGCATTTATACACCTTCATCCCCCAAGACGACCTCTTCATCCAATCCATGGTTCAACCGTTCCTGTTCTGAGGCCATTCATGCAAGGGATCAGGCATATCGGGATTGGAAAAACTCTCCTTCCTCTGGCTCCCATTCAACTTTTATCAGTGCCCGTAATCGCTGCAAGCGCGTTATCCGTGAGGCGAAACGTTCCTTTATTCAAAGGAAGTGCGATAACCTCTCCTCGTCATCTACTGATAGGTCTTTCAGGTCTTTAGCTAAGGGCATCTCTAACAACTTCTGGCGCACTACCTTTGCTTCACTTTTCCGCTCTGACGGCACTATATCTGTCTCTCTCGTTGACAAAGCAATTCTCTTTGGTTCCCGTTTCTACTTTAACTCCACCTTGGATGACTCTAACACTCCTTCACCTCCTGTTGCTCCTCTTACTAATCTTATGCCTCTTCCCGTAATCTCTTTTCGGACTCTCCGAAAAGCGCTTCTCTCTCTGGACACAAACAAGGTTTATGGTCCTGATGGCATCCATCCCCGTGTACTGAAAGAGTGTGCCTCTAAACTTGCACCTGTACTTACTCGTCTGTTCCGTTTGTTTAAAAACCAAAACTTTTCGTTCTCCTTAGGAACATGCTTTAATACATCCCATCCCGAAGAAATGTGACCGTTCTGACCCCTCTAACTATCGTCCTATTGCTTTGACATTTTTCATTTCCAAAGTCTTTGAATCCCTCCTCATCTCCCATATCCTTAAACACCTCGAAAATCACAGTCTTCTCTCTGATCACCAGTATGGCTTCCGTAAGTCGAGATCCACTGGTGATATTCTTTCTTACCTTGCTAATGCCTGGTCATCATCCCTGAAAGGTTTTGGGGAGTCATATGCAGTTGCCCTTGACATATCTAAGGCTTTTGACAGGGTGTGGCATCGGGGTCTTATTTCTAAGCTTCCCTCCCTCACTTTGTTCCATATATTTTTTTTATGTTGAAGGCTCCAGTCACGGAAAAAAGTCCACATTAAGGTTGGGCCTTACTTGAAATATAGAGAGAAGTATGAAATAGAAAAATAAAGGCAAGGGAAAGTATTTACGAATATTTGGGAAAGTGAAAGACCTGTCTTTTGAAATGAGCCAGGTCATAGTTAATGGGAAAGACATGGGAAGGCAGCGAGTTCAAAAGCTTAGACGTGTAGGGATAGATGCAGGTATCAAAACTGCCCACCCTTGAGTTGCCGATGGCCACACAGAAATCATGTGATGCAGCAGCTTGCCGAATATTGCATGGTCTAACTAGTGGTGGGGGCACACAATCAGCCAGCTCTCGGGAGCAAAATCCAAAGTGATACCTATAGAAAAGGGAAAGTGAATTAATATTGCTGCGTAGGGCAAGGGGGTCAAGTTTGGAGGTTAGCATGGGACAGTCTATAAGTCGGACCGCTTTCGACTCAACTCTGTCAAGTAGGGATGCAGAGCTAGAACCACCCCAGATGTGAGAGCAGTACACCTTACAAGGACGAATCAATCCCTTGTATAAACGGAGGAAATGTTCAGAAGAGAAGTTTCGACATCTAAACAGGAAACCCAGTTTCTTAAGAGGCACACTTGGCTATCCCCGTAATGTGGGGTTTCCAAAAAAGAGTGGATGTTACAGTAATACCAAGTATGTTCATTGAGTCAAGAAGTTGAATTACAGAACCGTCAAAGGAGGGACGAGAGTTGTGAGGAATTTTCGATAGAGAGGTGGATAGAAATTGTCTTGGAGGCATTAAACTTAATAAGATTTTGTGTACCCCTCCGAGATATCCTGTCCAAGTCTACGTTTATTGAGGAAGCTGTATCAAGACGAGATGTAGATCGAGTGAGAGAAGAGGTAGTAGTTAGGGTAAAGTGTTTCTCTTTGGATTTAATTTTCTTACTGTAGTATTGGCACATAGACGTAAATTAAAGTTCTGTAAACCATACCCATTGTTTGTTCACCCCAGCTGGAGATTTGATCAGTAATATGAGGACCGTAATGGTTTCTCTGTATTGAGTGTTAAAGGTGAGCCCTAGGACAAACGAGGGCAGCTTAAGCCCAGCTCATTACACATACCCTTTTTGGCCCTACAGCTCATGGCATAAAACCATAGTGGATAAAAACAGGTTGACTAATGGAGAAGGGAAGGGGACCCGAAAGAAACTTTGTACCCCCTGATAAAATTCCTCTTAGGGGGTCTCGTCCACACTCGCATGGAAGTCAAGAGCAACTCCTTGGTAAAATGACGAGTAGGGGAGCGGTGTTGTGGTAGTGGTGAGGTACATGATAAGGTTATGTTGTGATGGTCTGTGTTGCAGGGTCCACTCCGCTGAGGAAGCTCATCCGACAGCCATGGGACCTGTACCGGCCGGGCCTACTGGACCAGTTCTATGTTGGCCTCATGAACCAGCCGGCACAAGCTATGGACAACTCCATCACGCAGGAGGTACGGACAAAAAGATGATTATACTCTTTCCTTAAATGTTGTCTTTGCTTGTTGTTTAATATCAGAAGTGAATAGAGCTATTGATGTTGATCTGTGTATTTTAATAAATGTATTTCGTTATGGAAAGTCTTATTACATAAACTCCGTTTTGAATTGTTAAAAAATCACTTAAGAATTCTTTATTTCCTTAGAGGTTAATATGATATGATAATGATAATTTTGATTTTATTCCTCAATAAAAATAGTCAGGTGTGAAAATCATTACTGTCATAGTGTTGTATTGATTGTGGAGGCACACAAGTCGGAAGGTGAGGACAAGCGGTAACAGGCCCTTTGTCAAGTGTCACTGAAGACTTTACCCATGTACATCAGAGATATGTTATTGATACAGGCAGAATACACCCCAGAAATAGAAATATCTTTGACACCAACGCTAGAGAAACCAGAGCTCACACCTTAACATGAAACGTTTTTACCAGAGTGTATGACAGCTGAGGTGCTGCTGGCGATAATGTCATCCACAGATTCTTAACATCTTTCCATACCATTACAGCTCCTGCAGCGTAACAAGGGTATATTCGTCTGTATAATTTTATTACAAGAGAGAATAAATAGTTCACAAGAATAAAAAAAAACTGATAGTTACTGATTCTGGCTACATTGTGATGAAAAGTAAAAATCTTGACCGTCGACGACTTTCTTTTGTTGTGGTGGTTCTTCCCAGAAATCTGGTGTATGATGGTTAGTGTGTACAGTTCTCCTGTCTGTAGGTGACGAACCATCTCTTCGAGGAGCCAGGGGAGCAATACGGTCTGGACCTGGTGTCTCTCAACCTACAGCGTGGCAGAGAGTTTGGCCTGCCCGGCTACACCACCTTCAGGTACGACTTACGATAGGCTCCGGCCGTCATTGAATCACTGGATCATCTGCAAGTGTTTAACACTGCACGCTGAATGTTGTTCAGCAGCTGAGTAAGCTACATCCTCATTTTTCTTAAATGCACAGGATCTATCAATTATTTATCTCTATCTATCTGTCTATCTATCTATTCCTGCCCCTGGTTCTCCTTTTATCCTTTATTGGGATCCTTCAGCTCGGTTTCACATGCCTTAGAGTGTTGTATGAGTGGGTCTGTATGGAGAATGCATATATACATGTAATTAGTGAAGAAGTAATTCAAAGTTTAGTTAAATACTCAGGAAGTCATTTGGCAACATTCAAATGTTATAGAAAGTGAGTTGAGAAATTATGTTCACACAGACGGTTCTGTGGGCTGCCACCAGTCCATACCTTCCAAGACCTGAGGCGCTACATGGCCAACGTCACTGTCAACATGTACCAGCAGCTCTACAGGTGAGACCTTACACGCTCCTTCCACTCGTATTTTATATGACAAAAACACATGTGCCAAATGCTGTCATACGTGACTTGTGGAACAATGGTCATAAAACTATTACTTTAGAGTATAGAATACCAGAAGTACTGAGAAGATACTGTGTTTTAATGTTAGGTGGGTTATTGATGCCTTCTAGAATAGCAGTTTCACTGCCTGTTCCCCTATCATAACACTAACTCAATTTCTTTATCGTTAAGGAAAACCAGAAGATCTATTAGAAACTTGTTAGCATGCAGCAAATATACTGAGGGATGCTGGGGATCTTAAACCTTTGAAGATCTTCCAGTAATTTGGAACTGCACATTATTGCTTATGCAACTTAATTCACTTCATAAATGTCAAGCCCGAGCCTTTCTTTACTGATTATCCTGGGTGTATTCTTGTTTAGATTTATCAAGCAGTCACGTTCAAAAGGAAAATGTTTGTTTAAAAAGAAACGTTTCATTTAAGATGGCTAAATAAGTATCGTTGTTTATATAGCATTATATATGTAAAATATTAGGAAACTTGAATTTTTGGGAGAATTCTAGTCTTGACATGAATTTTGTCAAACCCTAGTATTTCTCATCAGGAGCCTTAATGTCATCAAAATTCATCTTATATTTCTATAGAAATATACGTTTCAATCGAAATATATATATATCGTCATTATCTGATGTTTTCCTTGTGTTTACACATACAAAATGCGATATCGCATATTCAGTTTTGTATCACCTAAAATGATTTCTAGCAAGAAAACAATAAATCTACAATTACCTAATTTATCTATCGACCTTGCTGTATTACCACATTCCTCTTGAATTATAACAACCTTGTATCCCACAATGAAAACTCTAAGGGGTATATTTTTGAGAGATTAAAATGAAAATTTGTGCGTATGTAGAACCTGCTCAGTGCAAAGCTCTGTGTCATGCATACTATTTATTTCGCAAAACTTGGTGACGTACTGGCGGGCTACACGCAATGAACGCTACAGCTGGCTGCTGACACCCTTCCTGACGCGCAAATAACTACAGCATTCCCACGAACTGGACGAATTTCCCCCCCCCCCAAGATGGTTAAAAAAAATGATACCAAACCACAAGAATGCGGATAAACACATACCGTAGATTATTAGGTAGATAATAAGAGTGCCGGTATTATTACCGTATCGGATATCCAGCGAATTGCCTTGTGTTAGCTAACCTACTGTTGGCTGGCAGCCATGTAGACGACATCGACCTGTGGAGCGGTGGGGTGTCGGAGCGGCCACTGCCAGGATCACTGCTGGGGCCAACCTTTGCCTGTATTGTGGCTACTCAGATGCAGCGCCTACGCCGGGGTGACCGTTTCTGGTATGAGGTGCCCGGCCAGCCTTCCTCCTTCACTCTCCGTGAGTACCTGACTCGTATGATTTTTGCTGGTTATTATAATCGTTGCTCATCATGCCGGAATAAAAAGTAACAGTATTGTGTCATAATGATTCAGCACCATATATTAAACAAACACTTGAACTGTATTTCATTATCTGCTGTAATAAAAAAGCCGAGATTCTGTGCTATTTTTCACGTACGTAGAAATCGTTCATCGTAGAAAAGTACTGATCATTTAATCAGAACGTGCATGAAACACTACAGACACTGGGCTTCCTTATTCAAAAACAATTCAGAAAGTCTACTTCTTATCCAAATCTGTCCCCTATTTCTTCCTTCCTAACTGTTTTGTCTTTACAGTAACCTGATCCGTCCCCAGCCACTTCTTAATTTCCTAGTTTTTATAGCAACTTCATCCGCCCTCATGTTGAATTCAGTGCTATAGTAATCCCGACCCTCATCATCCAGTCTTAAACCAGTAAACTGTCAACACCTTACCTTGCACCCTCTGTTCCCACTTTCTAAGGTATCAAATGGTGTTCTCTCCTTCCCACATTAATTTATGATCCTCTGATATACCATATTGTGTCCTTCCCACCCTGTTTCACTACCTCTGACTTACCACATGGTGTACACTTTCTCCCACATTGTTTCATGGCCATGTGATGTGTCCCATAGTGTCTTTTATTCTCACTCTACATCAGAGCCATGTGATGTGTCACATAGCATCCTTCCTCCCACATCACATCGCGGCCATCCAGTACTGCTCCATAAAATTAATAGCAAAACTAAAACAATTTCATCCTCCTGCTCCTCCTTCTCATCATCATCAGCACAACTGGAATCCATCCGCAAAACGAGCCTTGCCCGGGTGCTGTGCGATAACACGGATCTCCTCCTCACCCTCCAGCAGTCTCCCATGATCCTCCTGGACCACATAAAGTGAGTGCGACAGACGCGCGCTGCCTCCTTGGTTCGTACGCTCATCAAATAACTCGTTGTCAACAGAGGAAAGGTTGTAGAAATTAGGTTGCTAGAGGATTTGACCTCCATGTGAGGAATAAAGATGATTATGCAAAACTTTCTGGTAATAACCTCCTGAATATTCCTTCTGAATTAATATCAAATCACAGAAGTGATACATCCTTGTAAGTTGACTACCAGCGGCGATGAAAACAGATTCCTTTTTATGTTTGACTGCTCATGAGCTTGATAATGTCCATTGTAGTGTATGTAATATCCTTTGGAATATATTACTTACCTCTGAGAGAGGCTAACTAACTCTTAGAGATCTGTTGTGTATCCTTTCATTGTGGTCGCGTGTCTCGGACGTGGGTGTAGGAACCCTCGGGTGTCGTGTCTGAGTGGCCTCATACCCACGCTAGACCTCATGCCCTGGGCTGACCCTCCACAACGTCCATACTTCAGTAAAGGTATGAATCATGATGTGTTTGTTGTACTAGCATTTATTACAATCCTTGTGTTTACATTTTACTTAATTATAGAGGGTAGGGAGAGAGTTCTAGACTCGTAAGGTCCCATTTCTTGAACTATATATATCGCCAAGTTATCCCTTAAGCGTATGTAAGTTGCGGGCATTCACTGTTTCTTTGTTCAGTCTATTCGAACCTTCCATCTTCCTCGCTTTAAAACATTGTTTCCTTAATGTCCTTACTCACCATCTTGCTCAGCTTCTTGTCATGGCCTCTGGTTGGGCTGGTACTGCATCTCGTGCACAACTGTCAACATCACGTGACTGAAGCAAGAACTTGAAAACTGTAATCAGGTTCTCCCTTCTTGCTTCTCTCCTCCATGACGGAGTAATATATAACCTTCAGCCTCAAGACCCTGTAGCTCACTTTTCTTAGAGCAGTTACCATATCAAATGCTGTTCTCTAGACCTTCTCAATTAGATCTTTGTGTTGTCTTAGGTGCCGTGGCCAGATCCAAGATGGATAATCCAAGTTTGGACTATATTGTGAATAGCTTGCAAAACATTTTGCATCCATACCCCTAAATGGGGACACATTAGTCAGATTCTCAACCCAAGGTCTTTTTCATAATCAGATTCCTGTAATGTCTCTCTATAGGGAACGGTCGCACTGGAGCCTTCTTTGTGTTATCCTCATTACTTTTGTATACTCTAGATTTCGTCATTCATTTATCAGACCAACTTTGGAGTTTGTCCAGGTTTCCCTATAATCTGATGCGACCTTTATCATTTTTTAGCTCTCTCGTGACCCTGGGATAGTCCACAATCATGTTTGGGTAAGCCATTGGTCCATCAGGGTACATCATTAACACACACCAAGAACAGCAGTGGGCCCAAGACTGAGCCTTGCGGCACACAATCATAACCCCGGCCCATTTCAAGAATGCTCCTCTTCTCTGCATCCCGTTCTCCCTTCCACTAAGATAATCCATCCGGTGACAAAGCTTGCAGCTTTTAAGTTAATCAACCTTTGGTGAGGTACAGTGTTAAAACCTTTTAATTGTCCACCCATGGAAATATTTACAGATAGGACAAAGAGAAAGGAAGACACAGTATAATCCATTTTCTCTATGCACATCATCAGAGGGCAACCATGTTTTTGGTGTTCAACTGTTTGTAGCTCATCACAGTGTATGTAAATAAAGCTTACTAGATTTAAGCTCCTTGTTGCTGTATGTGATAAATCTCAAATCAGGATCTGTCATGACCAGCAACATCCTATCACTGATATCCGTCTCCTGTCCAATAGCAAATTGTACCTACCACATAATAGTGCTGTAGTAACAACACTCTTTCCCAGCTGGGATAAAGGGGGTTGAGGAACAAAAGTGGTGGGCAGCATAAGAAAACGGAGGCTAGCAGGTCAGGACTGCGATGCAGATGGATGCTGAAGTCCTCTGATTCCCTTTCATGAGTTCCACATGCATACTATCGTCACTGATCGACTTAATCACGTATCCTTTCAGTTCCTGCGTGGTAATATCGTCCTTGATCCGTGCCAAACACCTGAGTGGTCAGTGAGGCAGCTGTCTCTAGCAAACATCTCCAGTGAGTGGTATTACTTACCAACCCTTCGTTTGTACAGATCTCTATCCATTGATTCAACGCACTTAGCATCGTAGGTGAATAAACCACACCCATGTTACATCGACAACCTGTCTACTATCACTCTGAACCTTTCTATCACTGTGATGCCATCCATGTTCTCGGCGGGAACTTAGTTAACTTAGGTCCGCAACTGGGAAACCCCATTCTGGCTGTTGTTGCTTGCCCAGGCATTGTACAGTGAAACAGTGCTCAAGCATAACTCAGAGCAGAGGGGTTTCATGGTAGTGTCCATCATTTTCTAATCTGTTCTTTTATCTTTGTATATAATTATGGAGATATGTTAAATACACTGTTATAAAGTTATAGGGAACTCGTGCTGTTTATTATTAAGAATTGCTTTTTATCTTTAAGCTTTTAAATTTTGGTTTCAAGCATTTATTTTTCTCATTTATGATTCATGTTCTATTCAGTATTTTGAAGTGTATTCTAGGAAAATATATTATGAACGTTATGATATGTAACCTCAGCACCCATTGTATGAGGCTCCTGCAGCTTTAAATTCATGTGTAAGTAACGTATTATAGAGTTATACGAGAGAGAGATCTCAGTCCTGGACAAAAGGGAAGGCTGAGTGGACTGTCTCTATCTGGACTGCCAGAAGGCATCTGACACCGTCCCACACAGCGAGCTTATTATGAAGCTGGATCATCAATCAGGAATAAGGGGGAAACTCCTTCGTTGGATACAAGATTATTCCGGTAGGAGGGAACAAAGGATGCATGTCAGGGGAACATTTTCCACGTCGAAGCTTTGGAACTCTCTACCTTCTCGTGTCTTTCCCAATAACTGTGACCTGGCTCATTTCAAGAAACATGTTTTTCACTTTCTCAAAAATTTGTAAATACTTTCCCAGTCTGTTTTTCTCCCTTTCTCAATTCTCTCTATATTTCAATTAGGGCCCGGCCTTGATGTGGACTTTTGTGTGTGACTGGAGCCTTCAACATGAAAAAAACAAAATGGGTTGAGCTGACCTGCGAAGTGCCGCAGGGTTCGGTACTGGGATCATTACTTTTCTAAATCTGCTGTTCATGACTTGCCTGAAGGTTTGGAATATGATATGTTTGCAAAGGTCGTGTGGGGAGTTACAATCGAGAAGGACTGCATGAGCTTACAAGCAAACTTAAACAGACGACGAAGTTGGTGTGAAACGTCCAAAATGAAATTCAACCCGAGCAAATGTAAAATAATCAGGAAGGGGCAAGAAAAAAGACTGCCTCGGTGTGATTATTACCTCGCAAGAAGTAAGCTTCAAGATTGTGTATGTGAAAGGGAGTAAAGAGTGCACATTGTCCCAAACTGTCGCGAGAGTCCCATGTTAGAATAGTTAAGACGACAAACTCTGCTGGCAAATATCACAGTAACTTTCAAGAATATGGATAAAGAAATATTTAGCTAGTTGTGCATAACCTATATAAGGCCAAAACTAGAACATGCTTTTCAGGTTTGGTAACTGCACACAAATAAATACGAAGAACTCATAGAGAAGATCCAGAAGAGGGCATGTAGGGCTAAAAAGAGGGCGAATGAGAGATGGGTTGAGCGAATGTCAGCAAACTTGTGGGAGAATAACATTCTTTTGGAAGTTGTGAGAAAAAGAAGAGAACAAATGGAAAGACCAGTGAAGGGGGCATGTGATAAGGGGGAGAGGACTTTGAAGGACTGTTGTATTTGTTTGATGATAGGATGGCAGATGTCGGGTGTTTAGGTTGGGGAGGTTTGCAAAGTGAGAGTCATGACAAGTGGTTTGGTGAGTTTTCACTTTACCATTATCTTTAATGTGCAAAAGCACCGAAACCACAGCCTCCTATCCACAACCAAGCCTTGACATTCCAAGGCTGCTTCCTATGCCCTGGTTCAGTCCACTGAAAACACGTCACTTGCAAACTTTTTTCCTGACATAACTGTAGATAATTCACAAAAGTTTTTTGAAACGATGAATGAATTGAGTGAGAAATTGAACATTCATTATGTTAAAATGGAGAAGCTCAGGAAGCTAAGCGCTAATTTGCCCAGCGCGCTCTACAGATGCCGTATGTCACTGGCAGGTCAAACAACAAAAAATGGTGGATGTGACCAGTTCGAGTAAGCAATTTTTCAATGCATTATAGAATTACAAAAAAAAAAAGCCAAAATCACTGTACAGAATAAGCTTAATTAAAATAAACACGATGAATCAGCTTTCAACACAGTATCCCATTAAATTTCCAACCTCAACCTTCTTGCGTTAGAATCCCTTCTATCCTGCAGCACTCAGGAAGCCTACCTCATCCACTTGTGAGGACCACTGTCTACAAAGATTTGTGATGTGTGTGCGTCTGTGTATAGAGTGCAGTGTCTTCTTTAAAGTAATTGTATCGCCGGCATGAAGGATCTTGGGATATTCTGAATTGTTGTTTGTAGGAGGGCCTCTGAGAGGGGGGTGCAGGGGGTAAATCGTACCCGTGCCCGGAGGTCCAAAAGGAGGCCCGGGAATTTCCTCTGATCTCGGAAAATGCAGAATATCAACAGAGTACTCCATTCCACCCCTCTTTCATCTTCCATACCCTTTTTGGCATAAAACCGTAGTGGATAAGAACAGGATGACTAATGGAGAAGCGAAGGAGGCCCGAAAGAAACTTTGAATCCCCTGATAAAATTCCTCTCATGGGCCCTGGTTTGTAGTGATCTGTGATGTCCACAGTGTAAGCAGGAGAGTGTGAAGTGTTTGTGGAGTGGTTTGAGATGGGTGTATGACTGTTGGGCTGGAGTTTATGACTATGTTGGGAGGTTAGTTATTTAGTGATGGGTTATATTAAGGTTGTGTACTATCAAGTTATATTTGTTGGGATTGCAGGGAATTTGTGTAGAGGTTACTGAAGTGTGAGGCAGGGTTAAGCTTTTTCTTTCTACTAGAGGGTTAGTGGTTGATTGTGGAATGTTTTAGAAGGGGGGTCTAATGCTACTGCATAGGATTGAGTACCAAGCATGTTGAAGTGGGACTGTATTGGAAGGATCATTGTTTCAGTGTGAAGATGGTGAGCGTTTCCAGTGGCTAGGCAGCCAGCGATTGTTCAAAATGCATTATTTTATGCAGTTTGCAGCTTTCTTTAAATTGCCATTGAGAGGACGAAAGATTAAGCAGGTGAGTAGTAGTTTACAGTAAAGCAAATTAATCGATTATTGAGGATTCTTTTTTTTCTTAAGTTGGTGCTAATCAAATGTTCTGTCTGTATCCATTTAGTTTGTGCATTACTCTTGTCTTGTTGCTATTAGGGGAGTGCATGTCGTCTGAGTCGTATGTGATGCCTAGATTGGCTAGTGTTTTGTTCATAGGGAGTGATTGTCCATTCAAGATGACTGGAGGGTGTGAGCTGGATTCTTGTCTGACTGAGATTGAGGGAGTGATTGAAGATTTCCAAGGAGATGCACACATTCTTTTCAGGGTGAGCCCTTGTTCCGGTTGTGTAATGTAGTTCTGCATGTTTGTTGTTCGGGTTGTGATTGTGATGTCATCCACATATGAAATAACCTGTGTTGTGGTTTGCTAGATGTAACGGGAGATCATGTAGGAAGAGACTGTAGCGAGTTGGAGAACATACTGCCCATTGGGAATTCCACTGGAGAGTTAAGTGTTTTAGAGGTGAAGCTATTGTGAATGACTGCCAAGGCGGCAGGCTATGAAACTAGCCAGCCACTCTTTGCTGTTGTGGAGGATGGTGTTAACCGTCTTCGTGTGAGAATACGTTAGGGACGGTGTCGAATGCTTTATTGACATCTAATGCCATTAGTATTGTGCGGGACGGAGGGTGACGGGGGTTGGGTGATTGAAGCCATATAAGATATGCTGTGTGATGTCAATTGTGTAACGTGCTGATGAAGTTTTGGGGTATAGTTGTGGGGGTGGGCATGGAATATGTTGTGAATGAAATGGTGAATAGCT
The DNA here is from genome assembly GCA_038088735.1 of Panulirus argus. NCBI lineage: Eukaryota > Metazoa > Arthropoda > Malacostraca > Decapoda > Palinuridae > Panulirus > Panulirus argus. The sequence continues at coordinate 13,390 of JAYMFT010115047.1, forward strand.
TGTAGTCATGTGCAGAAAAGT
>JAYMFT010115058.1:0-13410 GCA_038088735.1 Panulirus argus
ACACACACACACACACACACACACACACACACACACACACACACACACACAGACAAACACACACACACACACACACACACATACATGTATTTTTAGGACGACCGGGTAACTAATTTTTTTTTTTAATCAGACTGTATCTGAATCTTAAGTTGTATAATATATCTTTTCGTGTGGGTGGGAACGCTGTGTAGGGTACCTCCAAGGGTTGTTTCAACGTCTCGATGTGGATCCATCACATCATCTTCAGGAGCGTGTGGAGTCGGTGGAACAGCTGGGAATGACTGCGGGTGAATGAACGAATAAATGTTGATAGAAAAGACCCTTCATTGAAGGGGGGCAGAAAGTGGAGGGAAAAGGTGAAGAATCAGTTTTGAGGAAATGAGATTTAGTAGAAGGGAAAGAGCCGGGGCTCAACCCGGCGTGTATTGAACGGGCTTGGTGTGGACAAGAGAGGTAAGGGCAACTGAGGAAGGCCAGGTGTGGGATTTCTTTTCTTCTTCTTCTTGGGCAGAAGAAGTAAGTAGGATATGCGTGGAAAGAATTGCTTGTGCTTTTGAAGCTAGTCACTAAGCACGTTGTCACAGTCTTTGTGGGGATTTGGTGATGAAAGGTCGTTCGGAATCATATTTGCTTGTTTAACGCTGAAGAGATTATCAGGGTCGTCTGTCCCGATGAGGTTACTGAAGACTGGTATCCATGAGCCATGGTGGAGCTCGCAACCTTCCATTTCCCTGTCACAAAAGGGGCTCCAGTAGATGTTTAAGGCTGGCGACTTGGCTCTCTCGTGCAGTTCTGTGTTCTCGGGGACGTCATGCCATATGATGTTCAGGATCCGCCTCAGCGCTTTATTCTCAGTTACCTGAAGGGGGCGGATGCTTCTTTTGGCTGCTGCTCCAGTGCTGCTGGAGCGTAAGTTATGAATGGTCGAATTCAGGGCTTTGTAGAGATGCAGTTTGATTTAAACTTTTGCATCTTTGAGTCTCTACAGTTTCACGAGCTCCGCTCCTGCAACAGCCGCCTTTGTTTTAGGCCCAGCACAGTGTTGGTGAGTGTGACGGAGATGGGAGAATGACGGTGGACGCGGGAGTGGAGGTAAACGTTCGTTAGGTTGTCTCTGTCCTACGTTGAAATAAGATGTGTTGGATTTTACAGGTTTAATCTTATTCTCCATTGTATCTCACATAACAAAACATGATCAGTATCTTTCTGAGCTTTATTGGTAATGTTGGTAGTGGCTCAAGTCGGGTCTGTATTCTCAGGGTTACATTATTGGCATAGGTCGGCCCATGTGTGACTGAGTGTAGGTGGTGGTATTACATTCACCGCTTAGAATTTCCTCGCTTTAAATTTTTTTTTTTTAGATTTATCAGAAAACGGTAGATATTTATATGTGTATATACTGGAGATCGAAAATTGGGGAAAAAAAAAGATCCAAATAGCTAGTTTTTATATTCGAAAAGGAAAAGAAAATATCTTATGTCTCTGGTGAAGTTTTGACATCTTTAGTTATCAAAATCTCAGACACTACGAAAGCTGGGGACATTCCCTATGAGCGTTGTGTAAAGACCGTAGAACGTTTTAATGTTCTGTGCCTTTTCATCTTCATTGTCTTTATGTCTGTGTAACAGTGATACGAGTATTTGTGATCTTTTTTCTGTTACGTTGTAAACTTAGAAAAAAGATAGTCAGTAAAATTCGTAGTAATATAATGTTCAAGATTGTAGTGTACCACGTCTTCCCAGGCCATGCGAGTGATTTCTGGGCCTGAGTTCCTTCGTCCCTCCCGTGCTGTCCGTGTACTTGTCCTTGTGTCGCCTCTCTCTCTCCGAATCACTGGAAATGTCTTGTCCATCTGCTGTCTGTCTCTGTGTCTCGGCCCATGGTATTATTGTCTTGTCTCTGTCGCTAGTCTCTGTGTCGACCTGTGGATATATAACTCATCCACCCGTCGCCAGTCTCTGTGTCGACCTGTAGCTTTACCTGAGTTCCTCTCCAACGTATGTGATCTTGTCTCAGCCACGGCTCCGCCCAGCAAGGCCGAGGCGGTGTGGGCCCTGAACTACCACATCACCGAGAACTACACCAACTCCACCTACGACTCCTGCGAGAACGTGTACTCAACCGAGCTGAACATGCCGGCGATCGAACTGCTCTGCGGCAGCGCCGGAGACAAGTGTAACGCCAAGAGGTGAGACGGGAGAGAGAGAGAGAGAGAGAATAGAATTTATGGTTACACTTTCATTCTGTAAGCAGAATAACTCCCATTTCACCTTTGTAGTTTGCCTAAAGTTTTATGATGGAAGTTAGTATCTACCTCTTACAATAAGACTTTAGTGCCTTAAAGTTATGTATAGAAATCAAATTAACTTAAGAAAAATGATATTTGTATTTACCTTTGAGTTAATGAAGCTCGAACGATTTTTTTTGTATCTTTTTATCTCTCATCTCCAGGTTATTTTCGTACTTCGGAATTAATGAGTTCGCTCCTTTCAACATCACATACGTCTGGAGCGATAAGCCGGTGGAGGCCATCAACCCTGAGGACTGCTTGTCCAGGAAAATGACGCCCTTCGACGTGCCGACTACGCCCTGCAACACTAGCGTGAGTCCCCACCGTTGTCCTGGACTTGAGGGAGTGTCGTATTACACCCAGTAGGAGATACGTATCTTGAGAACGATATGACAACCCATGAGCATAACGATACGACCCTTGCGACTGCTTGATCTTTAAACCTGAAAGACCCATAAGGGTCAGGTCAAAGGTCAGGCCATCATACCCGTAGGTGGGATTGTCGTGGGCAAGGGAAATTTGTTATGGTCAAGATTATCTTTGCCACAAGAGCAGCTAATGTCTTGCATGCTTGTCATGGGCATGATGGAGTGCAGGACGGTTTTGGTCAGGCTCTGAACCCGGCCTCTACCTCAGATCTCTCAGAGCCAATATCATGAGGCACCTCTCCTCCAATTCTCACGAGACCCTGTCTTCACTCCCACGTGACCACTGCTCCTGCCATGACCTGTCCTTCCTTACACCCTCACAGAACACTACCATCCGCTGTCTCTCGCTTTACTGTCATAGAACTGCACAATACGCCAGCTGTACCTTCGATGTCACAGGACCCTAATAGGCATTTTCTCTCCCTTCTTTGTCTCGCGATACTACCTGCCTTATCTCTTCTTTAGCTACCCCCAAACCCCGACATGTCATATTTTTCCCTTCACTATTACATGATCCTACCTGCATTATCTCTTCCTTCACTATCACCGAATCCCGCCATGTTCTATCTTTCCCTTCGCTGTCACAAAACTATTGCTTGAATTAACTCTTCTTTATTTTTCGGGTAAGTCGCTCGTACCATTTTTCTCTCGTCACAATCACAAACCGTGGTATTCACTATCTCTCCCTTCATTATCACAAACCCCGCCATGCCCCCTTCATCCGTTCACTTGCATAGATTTCGCTAGTCACTAGCACCCTCTTTCTCTCCACTCTCACCAGTCCATCTCCCTTTGACTTTTTCCTCTCTCCCTCACAGGACTCTGCAATGCACTGCCTTTGCTCAGACTGCCGGGCGTCTTGTCCCTACGTGCCGGACCTGAAGCCTGACTTCCACATGCCGATGGTGGGCTCCATCGACGCCCTGGCCTTCTCCCTCATCATATTGTACTCCTTATCGGCCATAGCTATCATTGTAGCCTCCTGTTACTGGAAACGTGGAGGTGAGAGAGAGAGAGAGAGAGAGAGAGAGAGAGACGATGAATTTAATTTGTTAGAGCCAACAACGTACTTGGACTCTGCCGACTCTTTCAGAGACATGAGTGAAGTTAATATATGAAAGTATTACTGCTGTCTTAGAATGTAGGTTTTGTTCGTAATTACCTACTTGTAGTTACCTATTTGTACTGTACGAGGAGGGAGGTTTACACTCGTGGGTCCCTGAACGTTCTCGGCTATCATACAGCTTCTTAAATCTATGTGTGCTGTCTGTAGTAACCATGTCCTCAGTCATTCTGTTCCATTCCCCCACCAGTCTCATACCATAACAGTACTTCTGTACATCTGTTTTGTTCAATCTCCTTGTTCAATAACATGTTGTGTCCTCTGGGTGTTGTATCCCTACATCTCTCGGAGAACCTGTTCACTGTTCATGACATCTACCTGTTTTAAGAACTTAAGAAGGTTATCATCAGGTCACCCCTCGCTCTTCTCTCCTCCAGGGTTGGCAAATATGAAGCCTACATATAGCCTTTCCCTGTACCGTATCTCTCTTAATTCTTGTACTCGTGATGAATATATGGTAAAGTTTCTGATTTTTACCAGCCCTGTCCACAATGTTTCTTCGCTCCTCCTTTCTTATCCTGATGTACTCGTTTCTTGCTGTCTCATACCTTGCAAACGCTGGCTGACTAGAGTGCTGTCTGCAGCTTCTCCACTGTACATATAGAAGTCCCTTTGTTTTCTCGACATCTTTTAGCATACCTTTCTATCCTCCTCCATCCTAGTCTTTCTGTAGTTAAGGCGAGATGTTCCTATTCCTTAATTGTGGATTTCACCGTTGGAAATCTCACAACAAAGCTCCTGATCTTGGCTGCTGAACTCCATTTCACGGTCTATGTTACCATGGAAATTGTCGAAGTTTTTGTAGTTTCCACGATTATATCTCCTTTTTGTGTCATGTCCCACCTTTGCCCTTTTAATGTCCTTCTTTACTACATAGTCAGACTTGACCATTCCGTGATTACTTTTTCCAGTTGGTGTATCGAATACAATAATCTCAGTATCCATGCTAGTATGTGTGAAGATAAGGTCCAGTAATGATGGCATAACAGTTCCTCTCGTCCTAATGTGCTCACTGACACGTTTGTATAGGAATTCCTTCATACACTTTACAAACGTGTGTCTCCATGACTCCTTATCACCATGATAATCCAAATTCCCTCCGTCCGTATCTTTGTAATTGAAATCCCCCATCGTCACTGCTTTGGCGTCTCTTAAGAAGTGAATGTTTTACAGCTTCATGCATGTACCATCCTCATTATTCCTTACCGATGTATATTTGTTCTGGATCGTTGCAGTGTTTTGGAGGAATATATAATATTGTCTTACACTTCCCCTCAGTTATTGTTACCTGTATGTATATATTATCTGAATGGGCTATATTCCACTGTATCTTGACTAAAGGCTATCTTTAACTAATAGGACCAATCCTCTCCTCCTTTGCCATCCCTTTCCTTCCTTATAATCATGTACCCCTCTTTGCAACAATAGATGAGACCTTATCTCTTTAGTGAGCTCTGTTTCAATGACTCCAACATCATCAGGTGTGTGTGAGAGACAGCGAGAGAGAGAGAGAGAGAGAGAGAGAGAGAGAGAGAGAGAGAGAGAGAGAGAGAGAGAGAGAGAGAGAGAGAGAGAGCCCTCTCGTGTTGCATAACGAATGATGATTCATACAGAAAATGGCGTTATCATGTGTATATAATCTGAGTATGAAGCAAAAGTATACATAGTATGCATGGAAATAACGCTGTATGTAAACGAATGAACGGCTATCTTTCCCAAAGGCTTCTAAGGCGTCCTTTTGTGGGACTTTTAAAAAAACTTAACGCTATAGAACAACGGTGAGGGAAATCAGTAAAGTGGGTCAGAGTCAACAACGAAAATTTTCTTGTATGATAGCCAGATTGGCATGGGCAAAATCGTGCCGCTGAAGAGGTAAAATTATGAGTTAGACAAGAAATATTATGTTAAATTGATGTCCTGAGGCGTTTGTTGATCTGACTCTGGAAAGTGTGAAGGTTAGTGAGGATGGGTGTGAGACAAGAGGAGGAAGAACATTTCAAATATTCGCTGTATGAGAAGAAGACTTTTCATAACCGCCAATCCTCGTATAGCTAGTCTCAACTTAGGAACTTTGGGAAGAAGCAATCAGCCGCGAGCTGTACGTCCAGGTTTTATTGGCTGGGACAAACGTAGACAACTCACAAGAGCAGTGGTCGAAATGGTATCTTTATTTCATAACAGAGAGAGAGAAGCCAGATCATGGCGAATGTATAAAGATTACTGAAGAGAGGTGACTGGAGAATTGATAAGGCGGAAGGACTTTGATTTTCCTCTGGCTTGAAAGAGGTTCTGGAAGGGTCACCTCAGATATGAAACCAGTGCTCCATACTGGAGAGAATGAGTTCCTTGTGGATATGGAAGAGCTTCTCTGAAGAAAAGTTGTCACGGCAAATCGAGCTTTCGGGAAGCACATTTGGTGATATTCTTGAAGTGGGATTCTGCAGGACGAAGTGGAGACTGAGGTTATGCCTAGCATGCTTAATATAACTGCAGGACTGAGTTGTAGTGCTTTGAAACTTGCGTGTAGGAAACGTGTGAGATTTAAATATAAATAGGCAATAATTAAAAAATTTGCATCATTGAACTTAATCTGGTTACTGCTTCCCTATTGGGAAATGCTGCACAGGTCAAATTTTAGATGAAAGATATGTTCAGTGCAAGACAAAGAACGACCATCCTGGTGAAAATTGGGGGAGTTGAAGAATGTAGATTAGAATCGTCGGCGTAAAGAGTGAGCAAGATTAGAAGTTGGAGAAAGAAAAGTCTTTCCATTGACGCCTACTGCGATGGAACGGCTGGAGAGGAATGTATGCATCAGAGAACATTGAAAAAAAAAGAGAAAATTTCGAAGGGGGAAAGTTTAGGAAGTAAAGACTTGGGCCACATCTTATGAAAAGCTTTAGAAATGTCGAGGATAACGATAGAAAAAAATACAGAATATGTTAAACAAGGAGGACTAGAGGTGAGTCACACAGGAAATGAGTAACCATTAGACCCAGTACCATGAAAGTTGTATTGTTCCTGTTCACGTAAATTAAGAGCTCTCAGAGGGCTTGAACCTATATTTTAGAGTTCCAGAGCGCCACTCATCCCGTAGAGGACAGACATAACTTTAATCCTTTATATTTTTTGACTTCACCCCCAGACTCCGGGGAGGGCAGCCACCCGGAGGGCTCCCCCAACTGTCTAGAGGTTCTGTCAGCTAATGTGGAGAAAGCCATCAGCGCCGCCTTCACCGCCTTCGGCACAAGTAAGGCAAAAGTTGAAGCCATAATTCTTGTTTGTTCTTTCTTTTGTGAAATTACAGACTAGGTAAGTCTCTCAATGATTCCTTTTAGTGGCCTTATGGGTCGAGGTTCACGACCTAAGACTATTGACGAAACTAAAGTTACTCTAGTTCCTTTAGTTACCTTAATTACTTTATGATTACCTTAGTTACTTTACACCCACTTTAGTTGCTATATTTATATTACAGTTACTTTAGCTGCCTCACAGTTGCTTCACAGTTACTTTAATTACCTTACAGCTATATTGGTAATTTTACAGTTACTGCAATTGCTTTTCACTTAAGGAAATACATTCTGTTGCAAATCATTCTCACTGTCACTAGTCAAGCATCAAACTATGACAAATGTACCAGTACATACCAATTGTGATAAAAGATATAAAAACAATCAGGTATTTTCTGTTATAATACAGAGCTATCGTCAAAATTATGTTTTTTAATGAAATTAGTGGGGCAATTATTAGGCCTCCAATTCACTCAAAAATGTCTGTGTTTGTAGGTTCCAAGTAGTGATTCTTATGTTACAATTATCGTTGTATAAATCCTGACATTCTCACGTTAAGAAGTATTATCTATGTGACCTGGATTTAATGGCTATGAACATCTGGATGGCCATAAAGCAAACCAGAAGGTCTGTAAAGCTGATAAGATGCTCATCCGGTAATCTGGCGGGTCAGAGAGCTAACTAGTTGCTCATAAAGACGGTTAGACGTTGATAAAGCCATTTAGATGATCATATAGCAAAAATTATATATATATATATATATATATATATATATATATATATATATATAACTTTATTTTCATGTATTCTTGTGTAGTTAAGTTTACCGTCCCAATGTAGGGTGAGCCCTCACTGTGGTCTGATGGTTCTCGCCCGCCCACATGCCTAGGGGTTAATCATGGATGACGTTAGTAAGTGATCTTTTGCCTTTCTCGTGACAGCTGTGGCCCGACACCCTTACCTCTTCTTGCTCCTGGGCGCCGCTCTCGTCGTAGGCCTCTGTTTGGGAGTGAAGGATCTCAAGGTAAGTCAAGCCAAGGGCGTGAGTCATCCTCAAGTCCAGGTTTGCTCTACATGGGTGATGGTGTGTCCGAAGGTTGGATGATCGTGGGCGAGGTTTGCCTGATGAGTTGGAGTGGCTGTGGTTCATACCCTCGTGTGGTTTATTTCTGCTAGGTACCCTGGGAGTGGTTTGTTTTAGGTAAGGGAGTGTGTGTGGTTATTGTTAGGTAAGGGAATATGGGCATGGTTTACTTTAGGCGGAAAGAACATAAGGGAGGTTCGCCTTTCGGGAAAGCAGCTTGGACGTGGTTTACATCGAGGGGAGGTGTCGTGCTTACAGTTCATTTCACAAAACAATGCTGTAGTGAGTTTGTGGCGGAATGGTCATAAATTTCGCCTCGGAAACCCGTACTTGCCGGTTCGAGACGTGCTCCTGTCAACCAGAGGGCTCGAAGGCAACTGCTGGAACCCATCGGCCACTCAACGCCCCAGAGTACTTAACTTTTCACCCGTATTACAGTAACTTCCACACTATCTTGGTAACCTCACATAATGGAAATAGCTAAGTCTGCCTCCAAAAAACCGGGAATCCTTTTTATAAGTTGAAATTTCCTTTCTTCCGAACAGTTGCTCCTTTTGTACAGAGAATTGATCCGTCTTTTGGAGTACTACTCTCACATCTGAGGCGGTTCTAGTTCTGCATCCTTGCTTGACATAGTTGAGTCAAAAGCGGCCCAGCTTATCATCTCTCCCAGGCTAAACTCAGAACTTGACCCCTTTGCCCTACGCCGCAATGTTGATTCACTTTCCCTCTTCTATAGGAATTACTTTGGTTGTTGTTCCCGAGAGCGGACTGCTTGTGTGCCCCCACCAATAGCTAGACCACACAATACTCGGCGAGCTGCTACGTCACATTACTTTATGGCCACTGGGAAGTCAAGGGTGGGCCGTTTTCATAATTGTTTCTACCGGGTTAGACTGAATCCCAGGATCTATACTTTTCGTGATCCCTATTATTGGCATGGAAACAGGACTCACCAGTCAAATATAAAGATTTCCCAATGACACAAAATCAGGATATATATCCCTGGCAAAGGAAGACTGACTAAAAGTGATTTGGACAATCCTATGGCCTATGGAGTGACCATTGTCATGCATTTTGGGAATAAGAATGTTAATTGTAAATATAAAATGCTCGGTGAGCCATCATTAGAGATAAAAGTAGTAAGAACCCCTTTGGTGATTATCAGTGATGACCCAATATAAAACAATGCCCAGCTGCTGATAATACTGTAAAGCCACAAATGAAATCAAGACCGCAGGACGCTACCACTGTCCTACAGCAGGTAACATTGTCATTTACTCCCACGTAAACAAGAAGGTTAATAAACGAGGCATTTAAGGCCAGGGTCCTAAGGTGGAGAGATGTTAAGGGAAGCGCATTAGGAGGTCTGCATATCCTTTAATGTGTTACTGGTAAGAGTGCAGAACGAGGGTGACACATACACTCTCGTGAAGTAAACATGCAATGCAAAAGAGACTGGGTTATCAGTTGATCAAGTACACGTGGGTTGCGTATAGAAGAACGGTAATCGAGGGAATGAAATACACTGCCTGAGACAACACGAGAGTTCAGGATGATAGGCTTATGCAGGTACACAGTTATCTGGATCAGATCTTTTCTTAGAAATGAGAATGTTGAGGAAAATACCTGATCCACACTACTTCTCGTATCCGCACACCCAGCTTCCTAGTTCACAACTGGGCTTAGAATGTATTTTTACCTGTCTTGGTTACCATTCTTCTATTTGTTATCACCGAAATCTAGTGGTGGACACAAGAATATGAATGAAGATATTTGCTGAAAATGAGAAAAATCATATTGCAAGGAGGTGTTCGTTGTGGATTTTCTTTGGAAGGGTATGGCGTCCGGAAAACCAGCTAGAAGTCTAGCGTTTCCACATGAGGAATAGAACACGACCTGGAACAAGTGAGGGAATGAATTGCGTGTTCGCGGATGAAGTCTGGGTGAGGCATAGGAGTATTATGTTGCTATGGTTATTCATTGTATAATGTTGATAATATCAAGGGGCGCTTTGGCTGGGGATATAGGTGAAGCGGGATCTAAAAAACCTGAAGCGAGCGAAAGATAGCAATAGTTTTAGAAGATGGCGATGCAGTGTGAAAGAAAGAGAGAGAGAACTGTAGGTTATGATAAAATAATTTTGCAAGAGCGAGTAGGAAATGACGTCATAAATGATATGACGCTGTGCGAGAGCTGGATTTTGATATGGAGCCAGATAATGACAGGTGAGTTTGGAAGTACTTTAGACGGAATAGAGATGGGAGAACGGAGGCCGAGACCTTGGGGAAAATTGGTGTCAGATTATTAGATGCAGAACGGTATGCTCGACCTTAATACCACTTTGATGGTTATTCCACAGTCATGATCAAAGGCCCTGAATGTTATTCTCACTGATATATCAGTCAAGACCCACGGGGCGTCTAGAGCCACTGAAAAGTAGACATCTCCTGCAGGTGACGACGGATCCAGTGGAACTGTGGGCCTCTCCGTCCTCCCGTTCCCGCAAGGACAAGGATTACTTCGATTCCCACTTCGGCCCCTTCTACAGAACGACGCAGATCATCATCACGCCTAAGGGATATGACTGGGTAAGTCGCGGGACCCGCAGGGGAGGAGGTGTGTCTCCGGGAGGATACATACGGGTAGATCCAAAGACGTAGGTTCGTCGTAAACTTGGTCATGTATAGGATGACATCATAGGGAAGGAGGTTCATGGGGGACATTATGATGGAAGGACGCCATGGGGGACATCAATAAGGAAGAACGCCATGGGGAAACATCATAGGGGAGGACGCCATGGGGGACATCATATAGGGAAAGTTTTCAAAAGAAAAAAAAAAGGTCCCAAGCCAGTCATACTACAGGTTGTGCTGTGAGAACAGGAGAGGTCTGGGGAAAGGATAGGACGAGTACTGGGACATTGATAGGGATGGCTTAAGTCAGAGATAAGGAGGGCTAGGCGGCGCGGATAGACAAGGAATGAGGCATGGCTATAGAATGTTCTGGGCAAGGATAGAGAGGATGAGGACAGGAATGCTCTTGGGGAAAGTGTAGGGAAGGCCTGAGGTAAGGTCTCGGATGGCTCTGGGCTAGGATTGAGAGATGTTATGGAGAGGATTGGGGTAGTCTTGCGAGGAGCAGAAGGAAAGAAAGGAGGATTTTTGGGGAAGAATAGGGACGGCCTAAGTAAGGATAGGGAAGTCTTGGAGGTGGGATAGGGACGCATGCAACAACAATAGAAAGTATTTACGATAAGGATAGCTCTGGGGTAAGAATGGGTAAGGCCATGGGGCAGAGAACAGGAGGATACTGTGAGAGGATAGAGTAATCCTGGGATAAGGACATGGAATGCCTAGGGGATAAGAGGGAGTGTTCCAGGGAAAGGATAGAGTAGAACGGGGGAGAGGATAGGGACAGCCCTGGAACAAGGATAGGAAAGTCACTGAGACAAGCATATGAAGGTCCCTGTGGCAAGGATAGGGAGGTTTAGAGAGCAAGATGGGGAAGGATCGTGGAGAAAGGATAGAAAGAGTCTTGGAACAAGGATAATAAAGATCATGGGGCGAGGATGGAAAGGACCCTGGAGCAAGGACGAGAAGGATCCTTGATCAAGGTTCCTGAAACAAGGATAGAAAGGATCTTCGGGCAAGGATAGCGAAGGATTCAACAGTAATAGGGATAGGAAGGATCCTACAGCAAGGTAAAAGAGAATCTTGTAGGAAGGATCCTGGAGCAAGAATAGCGAAGGTTGTGGTGGACGATGAAGGTTATGAGGTGGTGCCATCCCTGATGACATCACCGGGAGCACCCCATGCACAGTGTCAACAGGAGGAACAAAAATCGCAAAAGCTATTGTAGTAAACCCGACTTCACACAGCAACATAACACTGTAAAAGGAAAAGAAATGTCCTTAAATTTCTCTCCTCTATTTATACTCTTAGGAAAAAGGATAATGCCTATTTTTTGTTTCACTGATTAGGATAATTCTCTTTATATAATCCTGAAAGTTACATTTTATTCCCTTTATCGTAAATTCCATTTCCCCCCTTCATTCCTCAGTATAATGTGACCCTGATCGATGACACAACTTCAATCGGCTTAGAATACCAGTTCGGTCCGGCGCTGAACGAGACCTTCCTGCAGAAGGTGATGGAGCTTCAAAACACCATCATCGGAGTAAGTGGTCACTGTGTGGTGCTCCGGTATGGCTGTTGTTCCTGAGGCTGATGTGCCCGAGGGAGTGGTAGGTGGAAGGATTCCTGTTGGCTGATGAGCATAAAAGCAAGGTTATTAGGTTTAGCAGGATGGGGCGACGGGTTAGTTGAAATGTCTTTGAATGAGAAGATTTGGAAGAAATGAAGTGTTTTAGATACACGAGACTGGACATGGTAGCAAATGAAACGGAAATGGAAGCAGAAGTGAGTCATAGGGTGAATGAGCGGGCGAAGGTTCTGGGATCAACGAGGAATGTGTTAAGAACAGAGGTCTTAATCTGGAAGGGCGAAAAATGGTATGTTTGAAAGTAGAGTAGTCCCAACGATGTTGTGTGGATGTGAGGCATGGGCTATGGATAAGGATATGCGGAGGAGGGTGGATGTATTGGAAATATAATGTTTGAGGACATGTGGTGTGAGGTGGTTTGATCGAGTAAGTAATAAAAGGATAAGAGAAAGGTGTAATAATAAGAAGAGTGTGGTTGAAAAAGCAGATGAGAGTTTGTTGAAATGGTTTGGATATTTGGAGCGAATGAATGAGGAGAGGTTGACAAACAGGATATATGTGTTAGAAGTAGATGGGATAAGGAGGAAGTGGAAAGTTGGAGTGAAAAATATTTTGAGTAATCGGGGTGTGAACATGCAGGAGGGTGAAATGCACGCATGAGATTGCAGTGGATTGAACGATGTGGTATACTGGGGTCGACGTGCCGTCAGTGGATTGAAGGAGAGCATTTGAAGCGGCTGGGGTAAACCATGGAAAGGTCTGTGGGGTCTGGATGTGGATAGGGAGCTGTTGTTTCGATGCATTGCACATGACAGCTAGAGATTGGATGTGAACGAATGTGGCCTTTCCTCGTCTGTTCCTGGCGCTACGTCGCTAACGCGGGAAACGGCGAACAAGAGAGAGAGAGAGAGAGAGAGAGAGAGAGAGAGAGAGAGAGAGAGAGAGAGAGAGAGAGTGTGTGTGTGTGTGTG
>JAYMFT010115069.1:0-27551 GCA_038088735.1 Panulirus argus
GTGTAACAACCAGCAGTCGGAGTCCGGTGTGTATATATATATATATATATATATATATATATATATATCACACACAAATACACATATATGTAAACTTCACACATATATATATATATATATATATATATATATATATATATATATATATATGTAAACTGTTTTTATAAGGAAATTCAAAACCTCTGGCACGAGCATTATATGTATATCCTCTGGACAAAGAGTTCCGACTCTGCCGTTATCCCTGCTGTTTGAAACGGACCCTCACCGCCCCACTCCACAGAGGAAGAAGGAAAGCAATCCTCACGAAAAAAAAGAAAAAGAAAATAGCGACAAAGACAAACGTCGCACATAGATTTTTTTTTTTTTAAGGAAGGCGTAACTTCACACGAATCAACATTAACCCAGGACAGCTTTGGTTCAGGGTGGGAGGGTATTTCCTCTATCTTGACAACTGTGATAAGAAACTAAGAGGCTCTGGAGACGAGAGAATATGCTGACGTTGTGATATACACACAAGACTGTACGTTAATGATTTGTATTGACAAAAGATGTCATAGCCTTAACATGAAATGCGAAATGTTGGAATAAACGCAGAACTGGAAGGTGGATTTACAACTTCTAAGCGGACAGATCGCATGCAAATCGTTTATTTTCCGTTCCTCCACGGCGGCAGAGAGATCTCTTCCGCAAGGAACTGTGCTTGCGCCACGTCTGTTCCTCAGTCGTTCGTTTGACATGGTCACGAATCTATTTCACGTCATCCTTTGCTGATGATATTAGAATATATATCGTCCACAAAAGACACACTCTACAACTGTAATCAAGTCAACTAAGGCGGGAGAAATTGCGGACTTGGAGAGTGTCCAGAGATCTTTCACGGCCCAGATTTATGTGGTAAAGGAACCAATTTGCTGGGAACGACTGCCGTCTCTGAGGCTTTACTCTTTGGAACGCGTACGGGAGTGGTGATTCATGTCATCCGTACCTGGAAAATCTGTAGAAGGTACGTATGGCTCCCACCTAACATTCGGAAATATCATCCTATTGGCACGACGGACATGGAAGACTTAAAATATTACCTCTGAAGTCCAAAGGTGTCATATATGCACATAAAGTGAAAACATCTTAAACATTCGGGACCTGTGACGCAACACCTTGCCATCTACCGTCAGAAACAGCGTGGGATGCACGGTAGAGAAGTTCAAGAGTGCACTGGACATGTGCCTACAATATGTACCAGACCAGCCAGCCAGGCTGTGGGGGGCAATGTGGGCATTAGGGCTGTAGACTTCCAACAGATTGGTCGACCAACGACCCAATCCAGAAGCCTAGGCCCAGTGTTAGCTAGGGTGAGGGAGGGGGGGAGGTGGAAACCCCTAAAGACTCCACGAGGCATCCACTAGGTCCCCCAGAAATTTTCCGTCCACTGTGAGTTAGCTTTATCTCCGATATGAAGACTGCGAGGATATTAAGAACATCCCAGAATACCGGACGGACGCATAGCACGATAAGACACAGTGAGAGACCTCCGAGTAATCATGTCCGCACAAAACAAGGCAGCAGTTGCCACTTGCGTTGGATGGATCTTGCTGACCTTCAAGACAAGTTTGGAAAATAAAGTGATGACACTTTGCAAGGAGCTATGATTCACAAATAGAATACTGCTGTGTACTGACGTTACCATAAAGGGCGGGCGAAACTGTTCGTAGAATGAGTACGAAGAATCTTCACGGCCAGTGTTGTCGTGGTAAAGGAGAACCTCAACCATGGAGAGCCGACTGAAATTAAGTTTCTTGACAGAAACTCATCATTCTTCACACCCGGACGAGCGTAGTAGACGTGGTTCCAAACGAGAATTTTCCTCGTATTGGCACTAGAGGCTCCTGTGGAAGACTGAAAATGATATGCCAGCTCGGCAGCTTGGTATTAGCATGTCACACCACCAGACCAACGCCTTTATTTATATCACACACACTTCTCAGGCCCTGTAAAGACACTACACCAGGAGAGGTTCACCGTGAACATGGTGCCTTGTATGATCAACCCATTATCAACAAATGACCTGCATCTTGTTGCCTTTTGACCGCCTCCCGTACTCACGCTGTCCCATACGCCCTTTTATTTTATAGTTCGTCCCTCCCTCCTACAGTCGGTAACTCCCATCTCCCCCCCCCCTCCAACCCACAGTGTTGGAGGGAAATCCACGTACCTGCCCCTTCGATCTTGCAGCCCTGCCCTCACTTCTATCACCCCCCTCCCCCACCACCACCTTGACGGTAGCAGCCTCCATGTGCTCCAGGGACTTTCCCTTCCCCTCCCCTCCTCTCTCCCCTCACCCTGGCCCCAGTCGGTGTTACGCAACTCTAGGTTGGGGTTTTCCCCCCTCCTCGCTGGTTTCTGGTTTTCCCCTCGCACTTGCTCCCCTTCCCTGCAGGCCTACCCGCCATCACCTCTGCCTCCCTTCCTACACCTGATACACCGTCTTCCTGCTCAGTACAGCTCTCCTCCTGACGAAGAAAGACCCGTGTTACCTAACCATTTTCCTCGTGTGGCATAGAACGTGCCGTATCGCCAATCTCCGTTTCCTGCTTCTACTTCAGAACCACCTTTCCATCTTGCGTTCTCTCTCTCTCTCTCTCTCATTGCACCCTGTCCCGCTCACTTCTCTCCCTCTCCCCGTATCTCGTGCCTTCCCCTTTTATCTTCCTATCTCCTTCACGCTTTCATTCCCTGTGCGCGCCCTCTCTCTTCCTCCTCCTCTTGTACAGCTCGGAATCCCCCCTCCCCAGCATCTCCGCCCTTCCTTCCTCCCGAGCGTGATGATTCAGGGGATCCTCCGCCGCCACCCCCTCCCCTCCCCTCCCCCCGCCGGTGAGGAGGCTGACGGTGGCTGCCGCCGCCGCCTCCCCCTGGTTCCTGGAACTGGTTTTCCACGCTGGGTAAAGATTCAGTCTCTGGCGTGGTCACGCCATCCCAACTTTCCTTCCCTTCTACTTACCGTCAGCTCCTCCCTTAAGAGGGCAGTATTTCCTCATCTCTCTCTCTCTCTCTCTCTCGTCATCGTTGCATATTTTTCTCTCACGGACCACAGTGATGCTGGGGTACGTCGTAGCCTGACCGAAAGCCTTGCCGAACCCTCTTGTTCTCGACAGAGCCGAGACGGAGGGTTCGTTCGGTAGTGGCTTCGACCAGACTCGTACCCGGGAGGACTCCAGGAGCGTCTCGGGAATCGAGTTCGCGCGGCTGCCGAATTAAACCTTTCTGAACCGTGCAGAGTGACCCTTCGGCCTCATGGTCTGACCGTTAAGGGTCAGGTCAGACCAGGTTTTCTTTACAGTGGCTCGTACCTTCGTGCTCAAGGGTTGTTATCTATTAAAACATTTTTTTCTGTTGCGTTAACTTGGAGTAAAGGAACTAATTTCTGTATAGATAGTAATGGTACTCCACACCACCAGCTGCGGGACTGACATTGGTTCAAGGCTTCACTTCACAGACTTCCCATGGTAGCTGTGGGCGTGATGTAAATGCGATATTGGGCGACTCATTCAGCCAGTAGAAGCCATTAAATTTGGCTGTGGCTCCTGCATGGCTTGTTGGGAGGCGCTGTTGTGTGTATCACGATGGGAACGTACTGTGTGGACGCCCTGAGCACGATCCTAGATCTATGATGACATTGGCGTTTGACCCGAGCCGTAAGTTAGGTCGAGGTCAGAAGCCAGGCCATTACAGTGTAAACTACTCACTCGTGTCGTATGGACTTAGGGGAAAGGAAGAGGGTGTCTTCAGTGAGAGTATACGATAGTTTAGAAGTTCCGTGCTCAATGGTAATTGGTCATGCCGCTTAGACGACCGTTGTGTATTTGAAATGTTAATCTGATTACCTCATTAGCTTTTTTTTGACCAAATTTTCAATTTTTTCTGCTGACGGAATTACTCTATAGTAGATAGACTCCTAAGATGATTTATTGTGTATACCGTCGGCGTAATATTTTTGCCCATAGTTTGCCGTACCGTCCGACGATTGTCTTGGAACCTTGAGTGTTTTGAGGAAACCCTAAGCACGTACTTGTCTGGCGTGTGTAGTGGTAGTAAGGCCTTGTGGTACGTGCGACGACGAATATGATGATGATGGTCGTTTGGGGTGATGTCGTTCCTGACGGCTTACGTAACTCCAGATCGATGGCTGAGGATCAGGTCGAGGACTGGAGGTGTAAAAATGGAGGAGGAGGAGGAGTTGTTGCCAGGGTAGTCTCCTTTGGTAATAAATACATGTGAAGGTCTTCACCGTCATGCGTTGTGTATAAAAGGAAATGCCGAACGTAATCATGTTGCCTCTAAATACCGGAAAGAGACTCTCCGAAACTTTATCAACACATAAATCCTGAAAATGAAAGTCTGAAAATCGAATGAACGAGAAATAATTGTAAACTGGGAAAAATAACGAGAAAATCTGAAAGCTCCGATATGCAGGCCATTACGTTTGTAGCGACCCAAGTGGACTAAAGTGGTACGCCCCCCCTCTCTCTTTTGTCTCATTTTAGGCCGGTACCATAAGAAACCCCTCAAGAAGGGACAGAAGAAACCCAAGTGCAAACAGCCCAAGAAATGCAGGAAGTATGTGGGTGAGTATGTTTACCAGGTACGCACATCCCCTGCTGTGAGACGTCTGGATCGCATGTTATGTTTACGCCAGACACACTCCTGCTGTGAGGCGCCCACGTCGCTGCACGTACTAGGTTTGGGTGTGAGATCTTTGTCTATTACGTTCCATCACAGTCTTGATGTTTGAAAAGATGAGACGGACAGAAAGCAGAGAGGTGTGGTATTCATGCATGTAATTATACTCTCTCTCAACCTGTCCTGTAGAGGAGTGCACGCACATCCGTAGAATTCAGGAAGACCACTTTTTAAAGTTCAGACCCCGCCAGTATACTGTTAATGGAAAAATTATCTGATAGATCCCTTTGCTGTGGGCTTGCTTCATTCTACCCTTGCCTCCTCCCTCCCCACTTCCCCCCCCCCCTGCCGTTACAGTGGTGCTGCACTCACTCACCCTGCCACACATACCAACCACCCTCCCCTCCCCTTGCCGTTCCTTTATACAGCTGCATTTGTCAATGTCAAGCATGGCGGTGCCATCTGTGCTTTACTTACTTTTTCCATATCTACTTTTATCAAGAGTAATAGGTGGTTGAAATTTACGTGTGACCTCACTATATGTTGCCTGCTTTGTGCTTATGTTATTTGAGACATTTTACCTGGTCTTTGTCTTGGGACCTCCTTGACTGCCTCCATCTCTTCCGTGCCCAGTACGGAATGCCAACCATCCCCCTTAGTGAGCAGGGGTCCGGCAGGGGGTGTCCCAACGCCCTCACCCATCGACGAGGACCCGGAAGAATTCAGTCATTTGCAGTTTCACATAATTGTGCCAAAAGTCCGTTTCAAAAGTCAACGAGCTGAGCTTCCCCTGAGCGTCTACGCCCAATCCTTGATACGGTCATTGCTCTCTGACACTGGGTGGCTTGGTATGTCCTTTCATTTCCCCTTTGGCAGTTCTTGTTAAAAGTTATTTCCAAAATCAATGTATATTTAATTATCCTCGTTGTAAATCTGTTAGTGTTACCGACCACCTTTGCCGCTCTGATGTACGTGACATTGACGGTGCCTTGGCTCTAGTCAACCGTAGAGAATATTATCAACGCTAGACAGCTCCCCTTCACGTTGGCTTTCCCTCGCCCCTTCATCGCCCCATCACTGGGAACCCTCTCCCGCTACAGTCGTTTCCGTACATCAGTAACTGGATATTATCGATGACCTGTGCTTTTAACACCCCGCCCCAAAATGTGGACTGAAAATTACCCCTCCAGCTGCCAAAGCAGTTGTTGCTAATCCTCGCGTATGATTCCCAAGTGCCTCAAAATCCCAGTTTCTGATCCCCAACAGTACCTTTCAGATTTATGAAATTCAACGATGTCTTTTGGATTTGTTTATAATCCCTGACTGTACCTCTCTAAATTCGTTTATAATCTCATAACCGCACCTGAAAATCCCTGTTTATAATCTCGATAAGTACCTCAGAACAACAGTATAATTTCCGACAATAGTTCCGAATACTTTATCCCAAAAGTACCTTAGAATTCGTACTTGTAATCCCTAACTACGTCTGTATCCCTGCTTAAAATCCCTAGCAATACGTCTTTATCCCTTCTTGTAATCCCAGTAACACATCTAGTACCTTGCTTATAATCCCCAGCACTACTTGTAATTCCATACTTATAATTCTCAGCACATCTAAATCCATACTTTTAATCCCCTGCACTACCCAGCAATCCAAACTTCATTAACATTTAAATCCATTATTATAATCTGCACTGCCTGTGAAAACGTAGTTATAACTTGCTGCACTACCCATAAATCTCCGTGTGTAAATCTGGAACAGTTCCGGTAAATCCGTTAACAATGTACCTGTAAATCCCTATTTTTGTAGTTCACAGCAGTTGTAATTATAGCGTAATCTCCCGTAACGCTTCTGAATCCCTTTATATTCCAGGTAGCTCCTCAGAATCCTTGTTCATAATCCCCAGGAGAACCTCTTGGTAATCCCCAGCACCTTCTCTTGAGTGCCTATTTGCTGTTCCACCAGTATTGTCTTACTTGCTCTTCGTAGACCCTTGTTGCGTTACCCTGTGTTCCATTCTGAATATGGCGGGGGTCTGTCGCGTCAGGATTTTACCCCCTTCCCCATCTTCGTCAGTCACTTTCCGTCCTGGTGTGTAGCTCAGCCCAGGCACTCTCTTCTCCGTCTGGTAATTGTACTGCAAATACCCATACTTGCACCACCCGGACAGTACTGCCTCCTCCTCCTCCAGTTACGGAGGTCCTATTTCTAATATGCCACCAACAACAGAGTCCTACACACACACACACACACACACATTACCCGCTTCGTCCGCACCTTCTCCCCATCTGCACTCGGGACATTCTCACTTACTGTTCGCAGACAATTTCTCTCCCATACTGCCCGGGTGCGGTGGCAGGAACTAACCCCATGATGACCCGTAACTTCTCGTTAGTGTTTTCAACGCGTCCTCAGCCCACCCACACCATGGGTTGCTATCTAACCCTTTTGCCTGACGCTCTTAATTGCTTCCCCCCCCCCCTCTTCCCATTTATCTCGAAACTGTTAATGGCGTTCACTCCCCCCATCACGCACTTGATTGCTTTCTACTCCCTATATCTGAGTGGTGATTATCTTCTACAACCCACAGCCTACTGTTTGTTTTCTACTCCCTAACTAGTAACTACTTTCTTCACGTTATCTCCCATTCTTAATGGCATTATTTCTGTTATCTTCTACCTCAAACTCTCTCTCTCTCTCTCTCTCTAACACACACACACACTTTGTCCATTCCATACCTTTTCCTCTTCCATTTGGTTACCCTGACTACATCACTGCCCCTAACTCTCTCTCATAAGGTGCCAGGTTTCCCTCCGTCGTGATGTCACTTTCCATCTCGAGTAGTTAACCTTCCCCCTCTCCATTTAGGGTGGACTTTTCTTCCCCCTGTAGGGTGAATTTCCTTCAAACCTCGTAGGTTGACTTTCCCCCTCACTGTAGGGTGACTCCTCCCTCCCATGTAGGGTAACTGCCCATCCCAGTAGGATATTTTCATTTTGTGGTTCACTAAACCTTCCTCGTTCACTAGTTTGCTCTCCCTGTTTTCCTACAGCTTTCTTCCACTTGCACTCCGTACTATTGTTACTTTTTCTCCTGTTTCCTTTTCCTTTCCTCGTTCCCCTCTTCTTTCCCAGGCCTGCCATCCTTTTTGTGTTGTTTCCTGTATATATATATATATATATATATATGAGAGAGTGCATGTGTAGATTTTCCATACCTAAATTCCTGTGATGTGTATACAGAGTGTAGTGTAGTATACAATAGGTGTATATTGTTATGGAGTGCAGGTCTGTCCGTCAAGGGTACACACGCACACACCCCCAGTGTCCTATCTCGCCAGCGCACTCCTCCCGCCTTCTCCCAGTAAATGAATGGCGTGAACTGCGCCGTTAATTTCACAGCACCTTCATTAAAGCTGCCTGATTTAATTTTACCTTAAATAAGCACATCTAAACTTGATCTTTTTGGAGGATGATAAAATAGCTTTATGATTGGAAGTTAGTTTGGTGGGATAGCCCTGCGCCAGCACAACCATATTGTATTTCTCGTGTCACAAGCAACCCCGGCTGTGTGAACCCGCCAAACCGGTTCTTCCTTCCCTCTCTGTTATCTTAAGTTGATAGTATATATATATATATATATATATATATATATATATATTAGAGAAGAGCTGTTATAATGTATATTTTATGAAATGTATATACTTTTTTTTTTTCCCAGTGCGTGTACCCAAGTGAAATAGGATGATAAGGGTGGTATTAGGTAGAGCTCTCATCGATGCTTCAGCCTAACTGTCGCCCCCTCCGCACGCAAGCAAGCAGGGAGCACGCACAGAGTACACGGACCCATGTTTGTGGTCGGTCAGGTCCGCCTCTCGTCGCTTGCGCCATAGTGTGTTTGATTAATCCTTTTTAGCACAACCGTTTGTTATCGTTACCTTTTGACGTGGTCAACATATCTAAGGATCTTAATCCCCCGTGTTCAGGAGCTTAGCGGACTATTCGTGTTAATCTCTCGGGTGCATGTGATTACCTTGGCTTTAGTATTCGGTGTTGTGAGAGGTATTTAATGGTGTTTTTATTATTATTATTATTATTATTATATTGGTGGTGACGAGTGATCCGTGTTGGCTGGGGGTTTCCTCGGTCGCCAGACAACCACCACCACCACTATTAACTAGACAGCGACTGCTCAGGGTTGAGTTTCCCCAATTGTGAATATCCAGTCCATGGATCGCTAGCTTTGGCTGACTACTAACCAGATGTTTATTGCCCATTTGTCCATTTTTGGTGAATATCTATGCCTGTTTATCCCTGGATTTGAGAGCGGTCGTTTTGAAATTTTTCACCGTCACTGGACGTGCGTGCTGAAACTAGGTTAACTACACGGGTGTAGTATTTAATGGTTTTAAAGCTGTATGCTGCTGGAAATTACAGTCGACTTGGTCTGAAAAATAAACTATCTGTTGTATTATTTAAACCAGTTTTTGTACGTTGCATGTTTGACTTGTGGAGTGGATTCTGGCTTAATTACTTTTTTATCTGCTGATAGCTCTGAACAACACAGCATCATACGTGGAGATCTGTGGACAAAGGCGAGGATGGGAGGTGCGGAAGTAGGTCGTCTGGGAGGCGGGTGTGGTGGTGGTGTCTGGGGCTCGCAAGGTCGTCAATTGCTGGAGCGCCGCTTCCGCTCTTGAGCCTGCCGCCTATGACGTCAGTGTTAGGCCGGGTAGCCAGCCTGGCCACCGTGCCACGCTCACAGAACCTGTCACATCGCATCTACAATCTGGGCGCTGCTGTGTCCAAGGCATGTCGGGCCGTGTTGGGAGCCTTTGGTTACGAAACCACTAGACGGGCGGGGCCTGAGCCTCGCCCGAACACACTACAAAGATCCTTGACGTCCTCCAGGCGCAGGCGAGGCCGGTGAACTCGTCGGGCGCTGTCTGGTCCTTCTTGCTCACCCCTTCGTCTCCTCCCCTCTCTCTTTTCTCTCTCTGCTGCCTTCCTCCCAATCCTTCTTTAGACAAATTATCAGCCGTTCTATTTCTATTATATTCTTTTTCTCCACATATATTTACAACTTTTTGCGAGAGGAATCGAGAGGTATTCAACAGGTTTTTGTCGATAGAACTCCCACCAGATCAAGAGGTAGGTATTGAAGCTGACCTGTCCGAGTTAGCCATGGCGTGGGAGGGGGGGGGGAATCTCTGCATGCTAATCACCGCGATATGAAGTCGTGTCAAATTAGAGTTACAGAACATTACTTGGATCTGATGGAGGAGTGGCAGAGGAATGTGCCGGGCCAGCGTTGCCCTGATAGTGGCAACAGTGTCGCATTGCAGGTGGTGGGCTGGCCGGCAACGTAGGCCTGCCATCTTGTCTTGGATTGCGTTACGTTTTCTCCCTCAGCCTGAGGCACTTCTTCCACGGGATGGATGGTTTTATATATATATAATCACTCGTCAGGGAACTTTTTATTGCTGTCTGTACTGGTTCTATAACTTGAAGTTTGGAATGGAGTAACCATAAGAGGGTTAGTTAGTAAAATTACATAAGAGCATCCTTTCATATCACAACTGGTGTAACTCTTCATCCTTGAATGGACTTGTCATATTTCTAGATTAGCACCTAAGGACCAGATCCTGACACCCCGAGTTGCTTACTTTCTTTCTCTTTGGCAATTCGAACCTTGACGACCATGAAAAAATAAATATACAATGGTAAAGAAGACACAGCTATTGGCCAAAGCATTCCACAAGTGCACATATCCCATCGGCAAGGCAAAACCAAGTACGCACGCTTAAATGTTGCAGCAACTGAGTTCTGATTCAAAGATTTCTCCATGTATTGCCATAGCATCGTACCTGTGATGAAAGAAAACTTCACACTTATCCTTGACAATGTCCGGACAATATTGACGGGATTGATTGCCTGGAGTCGAGTCCAAGCGCACACATTTCTCTCATTTTACATGCACTGAAGTGCTTTTCATCAACCAGAACTTTGAGCACCTTTTTTTTTCTCATTGCATACTTTTTTTTTTCCATTAACATCTAGTATTATTTTCCAATAAGTAAATTTGCTAAATTGATTTTCCATTCAGACAGTGTCTGCCATTTCAGTATAACGAGAACCATGTTTTTATTCATGTGCTGTTTCTGAACACCACTACATATTCATAAATCTGGTACAGTTTGCCATTCGGCCAAAATCCTCTAGACTTTGCTAGCGGATTTACGTCACGACATCCTCATGATTTCTATTCTACAATTGTTCAGATTTACCCAGTCTGACTTTTTTTTTTCAGTAATTTTTTGTTTTTTTTGCTTGTGCATTTTTGATGTGTGTTAATGATGTCTGGTCTTTGCAGCCACTGAGATCAGGTGTGAGGAGAAGTCTCGTGGTGGTATGTGCTATGAGGTGATCCTCGCTGAACCATCTGCAGACAAGCCGGCAACAGCCACTGTCTCCCCACGACCCAAGAGCATGACTGCTGAAGAGATTGCCCAGAAACTCATGCAGGCTGAGGAACGAAGGAAGGTAAGTTTTCCTTAGTAATCCATGCAATCATTTACTACTTTGATTGCTGATTAAACAGCGCAAAGACTGCGTAATGTAACCATAGTTTGTCATTGACAAGTACAGTATTTTCATTCATTAGATTATCTGATGATGATTACTCCTACAGTCAGTGGAGGCTTCCCGTCTGGCTACTGTTGGGGAACGCATGTCTCGCCTGGAGGAGGCTAGCCGTAAGAGAGAAGAGACCACTGCCACCTTCATTGCTGCAACTCAGACTGCCCTTGAAGACAAGCTGGACACAACCTCCAGTAACCGTGAGGCTTACCTCAATGGCCTGCGTGCTAAGATTTCTGACCATGTGAGTATTAGCTGTAACGCTTATGAATTACAAATATGATTACTGTTATCCTAAGGCCCATCATTGTAATATATTTTCTAAAGTTTCCTCCATCAGTGTACGTCTGCTTGTATGTTAGAGCTATCATATTTTCTTGGATGAGTGTAGAACTTTGTGAAAAATTATTGCTAAACTGCCATTTATAGGATTAGGGGAGTAATTCTAATTGTGAGTATTTTAGTGAGGGCAGGGCATTACACTATCATATAACACTGCTCTGGAGTGACTCCTGAAACTAGAGAGAAATTTGGAGAGGATTTGAAAGGAGAAAGTTGAACTAGATTGCGAAAAAAATGAGACAGCATTGTTTGTGTGTACGTTTGAATGAAGGAACCTGAAAGTGGAGAAAGTATCTGATGAAACAACTGAGGCTGACAAAGTCATCGGGTGGAAAGAGGAATCTAATGAGATAAGTCATCGGGTGGAAGACGGGAGGCTAAGGTCCTGGGTGCATTGACAGGCAAGTGCCTGTTGGTGTAAAGAGGGGAATATTGAAGGTGTAGTAGTCCTTACAGTGTTGTAAGGATATGTAATGCTTGGCCTTGAATCCAAAAGGAATAATTGTAATGTTGAAAATGAAATGTCTTAAGGTTTTACATGGGGTAATGATGGAAGGCTGTCCAGAGAGTGATGAGATAGTGTGCTCATATGGAGAGGATAAGCAAAGACATGTCAGAAGTGTAGGGAGCGAAGGGGAGGGGGAGAACAAGATGGGGATAGAAGGGGGTGTCTTTGCAAGGGATAGAATTAAGTGGTTTGGTGTGTTATACTGACGGCGACTTGTTTGTGATTTGAACCAGAGCATATGAAGTGGTTACAGTAAACATGCAATTACCTGTGGGATTTAGCTGTTGATGATGGGCTTTGGTTTCATTACATCGTAGTTGATGGCTAGTGAGTGGCTGTGTGCAAATTTTGTGTTATGAGTGGTAAATTTGAATACACTCTACCTTTTGCAGCTCAGTAATGTAGACAGTGTGCGTAAGCAGTTGGAAGCTCAGACAGATGAACTGCGCCAGACTATTGAAGACAAGCTGCGCTCAGCTGAAGAAAACCGAAATGAAAACATGGGCAAGATGCTGGAGAAGCTGAAGGAACATGTTAGTAATCAAAAGCATTGTGCTAGGTATCCCCAGAATAGCAAATGACTGAAATAAGTGTGTTAGTCTCGAGTATATAGTTTTGTTGCTTTGAAATGCATAAATTTAGTGTAGGATATCAGCTGTGTATGTAACAAGAGCTGGATAGACATGAATTTGCTAACTATTTTAATTTCCTTGAAGGAGGAATATGCTCAGAAGGTGCGCCTAGGACACGAGGAAGCCATCCGACAGCTAGAGGAAAGGATTCAGTCCAAGTTGGTGGTTGCAGAAGCTAAGCGTGAGACAGAGATCATGAAGAAGCTAGAGACACTTCGAGAACATGTACGTATGAAACATTTGTTACCTTTGCAGAGGTGGTAGCATAGGTTTCCGAAATGGCACTTTAATTTTATCTGGTATTTTGGTTAGAAAAATTCCCATGTGTAGCTTGAGTTTTTCTAGGTAAGAAACTGTCTTTGGAATAGACAAAAAAATTTTGGGGGTGCCTACTAGTAACAAGTTTTCTGTTCATTCAGTCATCCATCCACAGTGCAGTAGAGAGTAATGTGAATAAAAGTAAGGTAACAAGGTTTAGCAGAGTTGATTTGAATTTGTGTAGATGGAGTGAACATGGAGGAAGTGGTGTGTTTTTGACTGAAGTGAATCGTTGTTTAGGTGAGCAGGCTCTAGTCCTAGATGTGTTGATTATGTGGAAAGAGGTCGCTGTCTTATAAGGCAAAGATGGGCACTATTGATGGTCTAGCAGTCCTGATGGTATTGTATGGATGCGAGTTATGGGCCCTTAAGGATAAAAGTACGGAATAGTTTGGATGTATTAGAAATTAAATGCCTTGGACAATGTATTGTATGATGAGTGCTGAGTAAAGAATAGCATTGTGAGGGAGTAATAGTAGTAAGCAGGGTGTGTTTGAGAGATCCAATCAAGAAGTGCTCTATGGTCTGGACTTAAAGGGTAAATGGGTCAGAAGTGGAGGGAACAAGGAGGAGGGAAAGACCAAGGATGAGATGGAAGGAGAAATGAAAGACACTGAGTTCTTGGGGCCTGAAAATTCAGGAGGGTTTGAGGTGTGCATAGGATAGGGCAATTTGGAGCAATTTGGTATACAAGACAGTGGACTAAACCAGAGCATATGAAGTGGGCAGGGTAAACCACAGAAAGGTCTGAGAGGCTTGGCTGAAGATGAGGATGCTTTGGGTTTGGTTTATTATACATGGCAACTAGAGACTGGATGTAAGCAAACAAGTGGTTACTTTGTTCTTCGCACTGCCTTATAAATGCAGGGAAACTGCGAACAAGAATGAAAAAAATGACTGTAGTCTCCTTCCACAATATAATATGTAAAAGCTGTAGAAGAGAGAAATCTTTATCTTATTTACTGGTTTAATAGATATGGTGTTAGTCTGAATATCCAAAAAGCACATACTTCTGTGATAAATTATTCAGAAGTCAGATATGGAAATTGCCATTACCAATATTATGGTGTTTTCCTTCATGAACACAGTGAGTATGGTTCTGTTCCATATTTCTCCACAAGTTGTTTTTTCTCTTGCTCACCTATTTCTTTATGCTTCAAGATTTTTTTTTTTTTTTTTTTTTTTTTTTTTTTTTTTTTTTTTTAATTTGGTTTAGTTTGGGTTATTTTCATTTTAGTTACTTTTTTGTTCCCATTATGACAGTCAAATAAGATCAGTGAAGCACAAGAACTGGTCACAAAGAAGAATGAAGAAGTCATGAAACAGAGAGAGCAAGAGGTTGCTGCTAAGGAAGAACGTTTGCGTAAAATTTCTGAAGAAAAGGAAGCCAAACGACAGGAGATGACAAAAACAACAGTAAAGCTGGAACAGGCCCATGAGAATCGGACCAAAGAGGAAGAGGAATTGAAAAAGAAAACTGCTGAAAAGCTAGAACAAAAGCTTGAAAGTGCAGATAAGAACCGTATGGAGCTTGCAGAAAAGGCGAGAAAAGCCAAGGAAGAGAGTGTGAGTGATGAGAAGCTGACAGTGTCTGTCATTAATACTTTCTGTGAATTTTGTTTTTTTAGTTTTATTATATAATTCTAATTTTGTTCCTGTTTAAAAGAATGCATTGATTTTATTCATTGTAGCTTGTTCACTTTTGGATATTTTTGATCATTTACTTGTTTTTTGTAGGTCATTTTATTTTTCCTTAAAATTTTGATTATAGTCGTCTAGTTAAGAAAGAGTTTTGTACCAATGTTTTACATAGGGAATTAAATATATTAATTTTTTCCCACAGGACCGTAGAGCTGAACTGGTTCGTGCTAACAAGGAGCGCCTCATGGCTGCTGAGAAGCATGAAACTGCCTCATCTGGTTAAGTCCCTCAAAATACTCCAACCCTTTCACCCACCCACCCATTCGGCCCAAGAAACCCACTAGGCTCACCCACTGATATACATTATTCACTGAAGAATATGAGTGACACTTATTCATCCTAGTGAGGTCTAATCTGAATTTCAGGCCAACAGGCCAAAGAAGACTGCACGCCTTCTTAAAAGTCGAGCTTCGGCTGGTTATACCATTAATCTGTCCCCGCCCATCCATTCACAAACCTAGTATTGCCCATTTTATGTAGAGATTAGGACAGTGGGTTATTAGGAGATAATTTTTCCCCCCCTTCATCGCTGTGAAGTTGAGCAAGTAAAATTCCAAGTCTCACCCTCGGGGCGATTGTTGGTTAGGATTGTCTTAAGATTTCTCGCAGATTCAGTGTTTCCCTTGAAGCTAATCGCCCCATATCTAATTTGCCTTCTGATGTAGATTCCTAATGAATCTACTGTAATGCCACATGCAGTGATGTTAGCTTGTACATGATGCCTGTGCTCAGCTTGAACGTTAATGTCTTGATATTTACTGCTGGGTTATGAGTGATAGGTAATGTTAAGGTTAATAAATATTTAGATGATAATGCCTCTTACTGCCAGTTTTATAATTTTGGATGTGTCTGTCACATGTCTTTCTGATAATTTTATTGTTGACAGTGCACTGACCAACAGAAGTAGGCATTAATGAAGTAGGAAAATAGATTATCATGATTAATATACTCCAGTTAAGTGTGTGTAGGGTGCTGGATGAGTGGGTGAATATGGTGATTGGAGGTCCTTGGTTATTAAAACCCCATAACAATGCAGTAGTCATCCCAGGATAAGAGATACCCTCCCTTCCCTCCCTTACCCAGATAATACTTCTTCCCAAAACCTGTCCACACTGCCTTCTGCTGTCTCGTGTTTTGCAGCAATCACATCCTTAGCGCCTCTTGCAATAGTTACATTGTACATCAGTGTCCTTGACTTCCCATCTGTCTCCAATATCCAGTGATATTCTCAATTAAACCTATAACATTAAGAGTCTTGTGATCTGTCTTTAGTTTTTAAGGATTTTTCTAGCCTAGATTAAAACTGAAAGCCTGTATTCTAAGACTGCCTTGTATCATTAAGAATACAGATTTTAGTTTTCATCTTTGTACATTATGTAAAAATATTTTAGTTAGTTCAAGGTGAATGAATCAAATTTGAATGCTTTAGCAGCCATTAAGTTTTATTTCACTTTTAATATAAGGGATGTATGTAGTGTAAGGTTTGTGCTAGATACAGCACCAATAATATTGTATGCTTATCAAAGTACATATGTCCTAGAATGAGTATTTGTATTTATTTTACACAAGGAAAAATATAACCATGAATATAAAGAAATGTTCCAGTATGAAATTTTTTTTTTATTCAAATACAATTAGATTTAATTTCATAGGATCTTGCTCATCAGATGAACAGCTTAGTTAATGATTGTATTAATGGCTAAGCGTCAGTTGAACATGGAGTACTAGTTTTAACAAATCTTCATATTTTGACACATTATGAAGTACTTCACAGAAACCCCGATACTTAGTGCTTGACAGTTGAGACTAAAGAACCGCATACAGCCACAAACTTGATAAAAATTGAATATACTTGCGTGAATTTATAGTAAATTATTATAAGGTTCTCCCACTGCATTCAAAGATGATACAGCATTAGTTTCTTTTATTTGAGCTTAAGATGGAATTATTTCATTATCTTAAAACATAGATGTTGATATGGATGTTTCTGGTTTGTTTTTGCAGGTTGTGCCTAGATATCTCAATTTCTGTTAATACAGTATGGGCAATCTCTCACCCTGAAATTGAGATTGAGGCATCTCAATGTTTAGGTATCCTAAAGGGACTACTGAAAAGATTTTGTTACCTTAAAATGTAATGGCAACTTCACTTTTGTGCAGATCTTAATCCGCTGCACTTAAAGAAATTCATTTTGCTTTTCGTTTTTGGTGTTTAAATTATATTTATGCTTAGGAAACTTATTTTTAGCTCCTCTTGTAGCAAAGCATATAAAAGGCACTTGTAAATGTGAAAATGGAGATTAAGGCTAATTTTTGTATTTTTGACATTTGCCTCGTTTAAATAAAGTGCCATTTGATTTTGCTGTGACTTTAATTGAATGTCTATTTTTGCATACCAATGTTTGTATGTGTTTGTGCGTTTGCGGTACATTCCACATAATAGTGCTTAATAAATGGTAGTCCAAATTACACAATCACTGTCTTTAAATAACCTTTTTGTTGTCTATGGAGAAACTATGCCAGGTACCACCCCTTTTTTTTTTTAACATATCTGGGAGATAATGGATTTTAATGAAATCCTGTTAAGTTTTTGTGGATTTATATGGCTGATGACAGACTGTTAACGGTAGATGTGTTTCATGAATTCAAATAGTTTAGTACAGTTAATCTTGAAGCTATTAACTCGATACTCTGGGCACACACCTGTGAGTCATGCATCTTATGTAACAGGGAATGGAGCAATGAATTAAGAGGATGAATCCTCAAAGGCTGGTTCCTCTGTCTGATCCTTCCATGGTAAGGCACAAAGGTGCAAACGTTTTTTTATATTTCTCCCGTTTCACGCGGTAGGGTAGCGCCTTGAACAAATGAATAATGGCTTCCTATACTTGTATCCACTGAAACTAGAGCCCCCAACCACAGACAGTCCAATGGTTTCCCCTGACTGTCTTGTATACATTAGTTCAACCCACTGATAGTACATTGCAATGTATACCTCACCCCAATTTGCTGTATTAAATACATCTTGATAACTCGGAGCCACTTTCACTCCACCCTTTCATGTCCTTTGTATAGTCCTCCAGTTGTGATGTAAACAACATGTCAAGAACGACTGACAAACATAACCAAATTTAGATTACAAGAAAACTGTCAACAACAGTAAATCACCATAACACTGAACAAAAATTGATGGATTTTGATGAATCTGGTTACACTTTGGACACCTTTGGTTGCCAAGAAAGGAACATGTTCATATGTTAAGTGATCGGAAGAAACCATGGAAAGGTGTGTGGGGCGTGGCTGTGCATAAGGGGTTCTTGTTTGGTGCATTATATATGTGATTGCCAGAGAATGGACGTGAGCGAACGAAGCCATATCTTTGTATGTTCCTGGTCCTACCTCGCAAATGTGTACAAACGTCTTTGCAGTTTCTCGCATTTGCAAGGTAGAGACAGGAACAAAGAAATGTCCTACTTCATTCATTATTATTTTCAATTAATAATTGTACTTACAGTGGCAGAGTGATGCTCTTTGCACACTATTTCTGCAAAAATAGCAAAAGTACAGCGCAGCATACCTGAAAAAACAAAAGTGTTAGTTGTAAAACTGGCTAAGTGGCTTGAATATCACTGGGTGAGTGTTACGAGTATGCTTCTGCAATGCTCATGGGTTCCTGCTCCTTGTGTCGCAGTCTCAATCTCTGCATTTTCTAGTTCGAGCTCATAATCAAGCACCCACTCTAAAGGCGCGTTCACATGATCGAGCAGTGGCCGCGGGCACAAGCGAGCAGTTTGCCTGTTGACGGTCTTACCGCTTGTGCCCGCTGGAAAACGGGCAAAGTGCCCATTTTGTAGTTGTGCGATTTCACCAGACAATGATACTGCCCGGTAGTGTGACCTCGTTGCCAGACACACGAGGTTACATATTGGATCGCAGGGGCCGTGATTGTCACCTACACTTTTTTTTTTTTTTTTTTTTTTTTACGCAGAGCAATCATTATGCTAAACTGTGCTATACTATTACGATCCTTCTTGCTTGACGCCATAGTTATCGTACCGCGCACTGCCATGTCGAAGCTTGTGCTCTGGCTCCTGCCAGGCTTTTATTAGGCCAGGCACCGCCGTGTGGACGACGATACAAGTATGACCACAGACTTTGCCCAATGACGGTCAAAGCCCGCCGGGCACTGCTCGATTGTGTGGACGGGGCTTTAGGCACAGGAATTCCAGCACTACATTGACATACCAGCCATACAAGTGCATTGTCAGAGGAAAGCCAGATAATTTTTGTAACTTGGAAAATTATTTTTGGGTGTCTGGAAGCCTTATCACTTTTGTACTGATTGCTTCTTGTATCCTTATCAGTCTGTTCATTCATCCTACCCATGTGCCCAAACTATTTCAGCACACCTTTTTCAGCCATCTCAGGCATACTATTATTACCATTTACATTTAGTGCCTGACATGGCATAGGCAAAACGCCCCAATCACTGGCCATCTAGTTTTGAAAGAACTGAAGTATAAGGAAAAGCAGAAATTAATTGGGGCTCTAGTTTAGACACTTGATTTATAAAGGTTATAGGAAGAGGGAAAGACAAAATGAAGCGAATTACATGCCTTATCTATTAGTGGAAAGAAGGTACCATAACTGTTGATCCTTGAGCAGCCAATCTACACACCAACTTTGGAAGTAGCAGCCAGATGTATGCCCCTGGTCCAACCCTTGGGCCAAACGCAGAAGCTTTCTTTCCACACCATATATTAGAAGTACCTTCCACATGACGTTTCAGCCACCTGTATCATGCACTTTCTCTACATCCATAAATGCCACATAAATATTCCCCACTCTATTTCTCTCCAGCTCTTCAAAGCAAACACTTGATCCATACATCTACCACCCCTAAAGCCACCAATCTCTCGATCATCACTCCAACGCAAACTTAACAGGTACTCTCAACATATCGCCTTTCTTTTTAAAACTTATTACTACACCTCTCTCTTATTCTATCATTACTTCCTCGATTGACCAAAATCTCACTCTCATATTGTCCTCAAATATTTAATTTCCAGTATTTTCATTCTCTTCCGAACATTCCCATCTATACCACACGCCTTTCATCCATACATCGCTGGGACTACCGTACCTTAAAACACCCATTTTCGCCCTCCCAGGCACTTACCCCTTCACCTATCCTATGACGCCTCTGCTTTCATGGTCCCATTCGCTACCATGTCCATTCCCTACCACATAGGCTTCTTTTAGAGTAGAAAATGTATTGGTAGTAAAACAAAGCAGTAACTAAGTTAAAGATGGTTTGAGACAAAAATGCATTACATGAATGTGATTGCGCTGACAATGGAACTATAGGTTTTACATCATGATACATCAAATTCACACGTACGAATGTTGCTAAATGCAAATAGCACATTGATAATATAATCTATGCATGTTTTAAGCATTGGTAAAGGAATGCAGAGCAGTGACAAAAAGATTCAAAATACATGCAAATGAAAGCAAGGATTTTTTTCTAGAAGAGTGAGGAGCATTGGAACGAGAAATATGACTGAATGAACAAATATATTTGGTCAGTACTTCCACCAGGGCAGCAAGTCTACCCTAGGAGACCGAGTGTTCCTCCCTTTTGGCAGCCTCTGGGATTGGGGCTGTAGAGTTTAGCTCTTCCAACTTAATACTTTCAATAATGAACGTGTATTTCAGCCACCCCTTGAAAACGGAAAAAAAATAGACATTTTTCAGTCGGATGAAAACAATACTGAGTAATAAGAATTCATTTTAAGATTATTAATAGTCAAAAGGTCAAAAGTCATCCATAATGAAGTTTTTAGAAGTATTTTTCAAGTGAAAATGTCAAAAGTCGTGTTGTGAAGACTTCTGGGAGCTACGAAGCTATACAACGGTATGTACAAAATTCAAACAGCTGACCTGAGTGCAAACACCTGAAAAAAAATTTCTATGAACATGATGTGGAGTTCAGAAGAGTGGATAAATCAAGAAAGGAAGGAATCGGGAAATTCGTTATGGAGGAAGCAATAGACTATAAAAGCTACAATTTAGTGGTGGTACGGATTGTAAGAGGAACTGATGAAGAATGATAAATCACATCTAAAAGACAAGCGGAAATGAATCACTAGAAGTATGTGGAAAAGTTAAAGTAACAATGTAAGGTGATGTCTCAGTTTATGAATTTGCTGAATTTCTTTGATAATAAAGGGGTCTGATGTGAGAAGGTAGCACTGAAGAACCATGCTGTTGAACAAAGGAAATGTACTGCATATAGATAGATGGAATCAACCTGTAGAAAGGATTATGAAGACGACTATGATTCAGTGTGATGCATTGTGATTTTCAGGGTCAGAATTTCCTTTCCTCCTGGGTCTACCAGGAGGCAGAGACCTAGACACATTGTATGTACCAGTCGGGTTAAAACGACCCTTCATCAACCGTGACATTAGATAGGAAGACCTCCAACTCTGTGACTTGTGGGGTAAATAGACACATTTTGACTTACAGGTTAGAAAGAATCCCCCTAAAGTAGCATAATTCCCAGGGTAGAAAGAACTCTGACACTCATTCACTTACAGGGCACAAAAGAACCGACCAAAATCAATTATACATATCTACCAAAAATATTTATATATAAAAACAATACAGTTCCAAAGACATATGCAGTGAGTCTTGCGAAACAGAAAGGCCCCCTACCCAATTATCTACGTGGGCAGAAGGAAACCTAGCCGAGTGTGAACAGCGTGTAGAAAACCATTTAACATAGCGTGACTTGGGCGGAGTGACCCTACAACAGTGTGAACTGAGGGTGTACAAAGACCCCCTGATGCTGGGTAGAAGGCCTCATACTGAGTTTGACTTGCAAGGTAGAGTAAACAATATAACTTGCAAGGCACAAAGACCTCAAATGGTACAACTTGCTGGGAACAAAGACCCCAAAACAATGTAACTTGTAATATAGAGAGCACAAATATTGTAACTCTTGATACAAACGATCCTAAAGAATGTAACGCATGATACAAAGACCCAATCAATTCAACTAGGGATACAACGACCAAAATAATGTACTTGGCGGGATGCAAAGACCCACACAATGTACCAGGCT
This sequence comes from Panulirus argus, assembly GCA_038088735.1. Classification (NCBI taxonomy): domain Eukaryota; kingdom Metazoa; phylum Arthropoda; class Malacostraca; order Decapoda; family Palinuridae; genus Panulirus; species Panulirus argus. The sequence goes on from JAYMFT010115069.1 coordinate 21,946, forward strand.
AGATACAAAAAAAAAAAAAAATGTACTTGGTGGGATGCAAGGGCCCAAACAATGTAGCTGGTGGGATACGAAGGATAGCGGGATACGCTTCGGCAGTAAAATAAACATGATGCAAAATGACTTGGAGTAAAAAGACTCTCATAATATTGTCATTCAAGATGTAAACGAACCCATCAGTCCAGCTGCCAGAAGCGAAACAGTAAACATGTGGTGCGTGGCTCGCAACGCTCGAGTAGCGCCATGGCGGCGGTGGTCAATGTCTTTTGATTCCCATTAGCCACCTGGCGTCAACTGTCTCCCTCATCACTCACCAGAGAGCCTAGAACGACGACTGTTTTATCAATATATACGTCTTCTAGCATAAACATACTGTTTTCCAATACATTACCCAGGAAAGTGAGTTCTTACATTTTATGAAGTGGTGTCTGGTCTCAGGAACCAGACGGGTCGCTGAACTCTGTTTCCGCTACACAACAGATGCCACACACACTCCTCCTCCTTCAAGATATTGCTGTGAAAAGCACTGTTACCACTCCACTGCACAGACTTACAAATGTATTTACCTCCGATGCTGCAGCACGAGATTTTCGCCCGGGGTCCAATTGACCGTGAAATTCTTTACTATTCAAATAATGCCTGAGATGAATCCTCCGTTGAATCTATTTCGGATTGAATCATGTGGAGGCCTCAGTTTTTCTTTATTGTTCTATGTATCTTTCTTTAATGTCAGTTTTATTTCTTTAATTGTATTGCAGCCAGACCCCAAAGGTCCGGGAATAAAACCTAATCATGAGATTTTATTTTGGGAAAGATTTTCTTTGTCACCAATTAGCTTTTTCATCATCTTTACCAGTGTTTTATGAACTGCTGTCATATGTACTTGTGGTTGTTGTGAATGTTGATGTGCGTATGTAATTAACGTAGTAAGATTTTTATCAGTGCTTGAGGGAAGGGAACGTGTCGTAGGCGGCCATAAGGGAGTACCGTTGGTCCGGTAGTCATTACCCCGATACAGTGTAACATATGGGGACCACAGTCCGGCATGTTGGTTGTGTCCCGTAAGACAAGAATACGTTCAGCGCAACGTGATGGACGGGACAGTAAGACACAGGGGCGTGCACGTCAATGGGGAAGAAGCTGGCGTATACCTGAGAGGAGCAAGCCTCAACGCCGCGCCATTATACCATGGGACCTGCCACACCGGCTTCTTCTACACGTCTTATGATTAAATGCATCTGATCTACAGTAGAAAGTCATATAATAGACTCTGATTGGGCAGCCAAACCAATGATGCTTTGCGTTAGACTAAGAATTCGAGCCCAAAGGCGATTGTTATCATCTGCTGAGGAAGTGCAGTGACTAGCCACGGTGGAAGCTAGCGAAAAACAATTACCACACGAGAAATATTAGATTTGGTAAAGGAGACATAGTCAAAAAATTACAGCAGTTAATTTCGTTTTCAGTATTAAGATAAAAATAATATTGGTAATATGTACCTGAACATGCAGGAGAGTAAAAGGCGTGCACGGAATAGAGTGAAATGAAACGATGTGGTATACTGGGGTCGACGTGCTGTCAATGGACTGAACCAGGGCATGTGAAATGTCTGGGGTAGACAAGGGAAAGGTCTGTGGGGCCTGGATGTGGAGAGAGAGCTGTGGTTTCGGTGCATTATGCATGACAGCTAGAGACTGAGTGTGAGCAAATGTGGCCTTTTTCTTCTGTTTCCTGATGCTACCTCTCTGATGCATGGGGTGGCAATGCTGTTTCCTGTGAGGCAGGGTGGCACCAGGAATAAATAGAGGCAAGCAAGTATGGATATGTACCTCTTTATATGAATATATGCGTGTTTATATATATGTATGTACAATTGTATATGTTGGTATGTATATGTATGTATTGTCCGTGACTGGAGCCTTCAACATAAAAAAAAAAAAAAATACACATGTATGTATACGTGTGTATATGAGTGGATGGGTCTTCTTCATCTGCTTCCTGGTGCTACCTTGCTGACATGCGAAACAGCGATCAAGTATAATAAAATAAAAATGAAAATAAAATATGTGTATGGGCTTATATGTATATATGTAGGTGAGCAGATGTGTCTTTCTTCAGTACCTCACTAACACAGGATATGGAAAAAATTCTGCCAATTAATTCTCTTAGGTGAACACAGTTTTTTTAATTCTTTTGTCCAATTTTGCTGCTTTTCATATTTTAGCAATTTTTCTACTGAACACTCTTCTAAAGCTGCTTTATGGAAGGTGCTATAAATATGTGGTGTGGAAGAAATGCTACCAGAAGCAGCGATGACTTTTTATCAAGAGAGTAAGACAACTGAGTGAGAAGGAAGGGAGGAGAGTGAGTGATTTCAAGTGAAGGTGAGTTTGCAAAATGGTGTGTGATATCACCATGGCTGTTTAAACTGTTTACGAATTATATGGTGAGGGAGGTAAATGTAAAGGTTCTGCAGAGAAGGCAGGTCCGCAGTCGGTTGGAGGTGGAGAGCCTGGGAAGCACGTCTATTGCTGTTTGCAGATGACACAGCCCTGGTGGCAGACTTGAGCAAGATACTTCAGAAAATGGTGTCTGAGTTTAAGAGAGTGAGTGAAAGGAGGAGGTTGTGAGCTAATATAATTAAGAGTGAGATAATGAGGTTTAGCAGAGAAGAGAAACTAGTTGCTTTGAGCGTAACTTTAAAAGGAGTAAGTCTGGAGGACGTGTGACGATTTAGATACCCAAGAGTGGATATGGCAGCACATGGGACAACAGGAGCTGCAGTGAACCACAGGGCAAATTAGGAAGCACAGGACCTGGGTGCATGGGAGATGTGTGGAAAGAGATGGATATTTTTGATGGTACAGTAGTCCTGATGAATGGATTCAAGGTATGGACCCTACATAAAAAAAGTATCGAAAAGGGTAGTATGTATTGAAAATGATATGCTTCAGAGCATCTTGTGGTGTGACGAGGGGTGACTGTGTGAGAAATGACAGGGTACGAGGGAGGTGTGATAGTAAGAAGAGTATGGTTGAGAGAGCTGAAGAGAATGTATAGAAATATTTTGGACAATAGGACAAGATTAGCAATGAAAAACTGTCTCATAAGGTAAATATGTCAAAAGTGAAAGGAACAAAGAGGAGGAGGATTCTGAGGACAAGATTGAAGGACAGAGTGAAAGATGCTTTCGGATATTGTGGCCTGAGCATGAATGAGGGTGTCAGGCTGCATAAGACAGAACAAACCAGAGTGATGTGGTATAAAGGGGCAACATATTGTCAATACACTGAACCAGGGCACATAAAGCAGTCACAGGGAACAGAGAGAGGTCTGTGGGGCTTGGCTGTGTATTAGGAACTCTGGTTTTGGTGTATTATACATTATAGCTAGAGAGATACTGTGAGCAAATGAGGCCATTCTTCATCTGTTCCTAATGATAACTTGCTGATACAGTTAATTAGAGTAAGTATAAAACAAAACTTATCATCTATGTCATGGGAAATCCATGAGTAAAAGACATGACACATCCAACACCCTTAAGTCCAAAAACAAAATTAAAGACAAAATATGCCAATGTCAAGCAACTATTAGCATGTTCAATCAGCACTGGCAAGCAAGAGAATGTGAATGGGTGGCTGCTAAATGTCACTTCACCTATATGCCATGATATCACAGGCCTGGATTGGTTGCTATATGGTTAAGTCCTATGAACAAGTTCATGCTTGAAGAGGGGTGAATACCTATGGATACACTTTATTTTGAAGACTAAACAAGTGTTTTAATCCACTGTCAAGCAAGTGCTCTCTCAGATACTCATAGGGCTCTGTCCACAGGTAAGAAAGAAACATAAAAATGAATTCATCAAAGAATGATACTCTAGGAATTCTTATAGAAAATCTTTTGGGCATTCATGAATTACCACTATATTTTCAACTTAGTAACAAACATTATTAGAGGGGAGGGGGCCAGACCAAACCAACGTTCAATGGTATACAATGACATCTCATAATTCCTCTTAGTAATGCGTATTAGTAAGAATAAAAAAAATCGGTGAGTTAGTCTCTCAAAAAAGTTATCACGGTTAGGAATCAAGCTACACGGCACTACATCAACTACCTGCCAACTTTGGTCTTCTTAGGTGAAACATCACTGTCACTGGAATCACTAAAAGATGAAGAGGAGGAGGAAGAGGAGGGAGAAGCGCAAGAGGAGGAAGTAGAAGGCAGAATCTTTTGCTCTATCCTCCTTGCCACCTTTGTATCAAGCTCCTTTGTGGAATGCTTTGGTGTTGCTCCACCCATGCTTGGCTTCGCTGGCTCTTCACCACATGGGCTGGTTATGGCCACCAACAACATCAAACTTTAATAAAATTCACTACAGATCTCTTTGAAAAAATATTCTCTAAGTCTAGCTACCTTTCATCACTTTGTTATAATATGAGAAAGGTGCTGAGTAATTCCCCTGTATCATAATTCCAGATGATTTAATTACAAATTCAAGTGAAGATTCAAAACACTGTGAGACATGCATTTGGTGAAAATAGACCCACTCATAATAAATTTGCAGAAACACCAGTTTTGCATTTCTATCTGTATCCTGTTCATGATCTGCTCTAAAATAAGACAATTCAAAATCAGTTTCTAACTATGCCCTCACATGACATTACACAGTATATCTATACTAGTTATAATGCAAAATACACTAATCTAATTACTTCAAGTATATATTCATGGCAAAAAATGACACATCATGTCAGTCATGGCTATGTTGGATACTTCAGTGACAAATCAAATATGTTGTTATCTATTACTCCATTTACAACCCCATTTACAACCAGTTATAAAAAAAGTATTCCACAAATACATTTACTGTACTATAAATTCATCCATATTCATTTGCACAAAGCAAGTCTGTCTAGCAATAATGCAAATCATCACCTACACCTGTAACACAGCACATCTTTCAAGATATCTCTCCTTATCAGTGTCCTCATAACCAATATTACCACATGGGAATGTAGGTAGGTCGGTGTCTTTGTGGTGGATGGCAGTGTGGATGGGCAGCTGAGCTGGTGATGGGGGAGTGTGGGCAGGCAGGAGTATGGGTGGATGGGAAAAGTGGTGGTATGTACTCTTCACTGACTTCATAGTGCTACACATCAAATGAACTCCCTTACTCCTTGCTCTCTTCTCTCTGTAAATCATTTCTTCCCATGACACAGTAAGATGGACCAAACATTCACCTGAAACAATCTCAAACTGATATTCACACTTCACACTTTCCTGCATGCCTCTCTCATAACTCATCTCACTTAACGAAACTCTTCATCAAGCCTCACCAATGTAATAAATCAAACAACCTCCAGGGGTCATAAAAGTATTGTTACATGACAGAGGTCTGTTTTTTTGCTGAGTGATTTCTTTTCTCCATTCACACTGTAGCACTAGTTAGCAGCCTGTAATTCATTCGCAAATTCATATTCCCTTCAAAGGAGAAAGTATTTTGGTTTTTCTACAAATGATTCCTTCTTCATTTATATATATATATATATATATATATATATATATATATATATATATATATATATATATATATCTTTTTTTTAT